>MU770870.1:0-29579 GCA_026770625.1 Nicotiana glauca | reverse complement strand
ACCCCCCACCCCCACCCTCTTTTCTCCCTCCCACAAGCCCACAACCAAGAAAAAGGACTGAAATATAAACACTTAAAAGGAGACGGTTGGACAAGCAAAAAGGTTAGCTATCATATATTGCCAAGAGAAGATTATGAAAATAAACTACTGCGAGTTAGTTTTCCAGCCACAAAATATCTCCTTAACACTTGTGAGGATTCATTTTTGTTTTTCATTAACTTGCTCCACTGAAGGACAATAAGGTTTGCACTTTACTGTCTCCTTGTCATCTCACCATGATTTCTATTGACCAGTAACTCTTATGGCATAAAAGCTTCGCGTATTATATACCAGTTTCTGCCAAGAGTTATGCAAAAAAATCCCAGAGAATTTAAGCTAGATTGATGAACAATTGATATGAGTACACTCCAAATGGAAGAACTTAAAATATATAATTTGAGATGCACGTGTTCTTAGTTAAATTTTAGGATGTAAAAATAATAGTGTATATCTATACAAAAATAAAATAAAATGTGTCCTCTCAATTTATATATGACACTCTTTCCACAATGGACGTCCCAAAATGTTTTCACTCCACTCACTAATAAAATTCTATATAACTTTAACAACTTTCAAGAATTCAAACTCATTTAACAGATCAATTTTAAACTTTGGTGTGATATTTCATTTTTGAAATCATTTTCTCAACCATTACCTTAATATTTTCTTCCACTAAGTCTACCACTAATATAATTATATAAGCCGAATTAACATTTTAAACTCCGTGTTCATTCAAACAGTGTCATATACGAGACATAAAGCAGAACTATGGGGGTAATAACAACAATAAATGTAGGAAGTTTTTATCTCAAAAGCTTCCAATTTTTTCATTGTCTAGAGTTCACTATGTTTATTATAATTTTAACATCTAAGTGAGTTATATTAATAAAAAGCACCAAGATGGTGTAGATCATTGCTTGCAGTTTATTTATAAATGGAACCCTCTACTAATAAATAAACTAAAGCAGAAAAAATCTGAAGAAAATAGGTGGATCATATGAACTGCACATGAAGAAAGCTAGTTTATGACTGAGGTGTAGTTTGACTGATTGAGTGTGCATTGAGTATAAGTTTCTTGCTCTAGAATATAGAATCAACTCCACCGCCAGGATAGGGCAATGACCAACTTCAACTAAATAAACAAGTGCATAATGAGCTCAGTATGCATCAGCTACAGTAAAGGAACAAGCTTATGTACCCACCCAATATCCACGAGGAACCTCTTTTCCACAAATTTGGTAATTTCCCAGTGCACCCTTTTTGCTACAACTGTCAGCCTCCTCATTATTCACTGACAATATCTCTGATGGACAAAGATTATCAAAGTCAACCAATATATCTGCACTTCCCTTCCGGCACCTAGCAAAAAATATCCAAATTTTACAAGTCAATGGAAGGCACAATATGCTTTTACAAGTCACAAAACACTGGAATGTAGGAGCTAACCTCTTAGAAGGATGATGAGCCACCAAAAGTTGAAGGAATTTTATAAGTGGTGCCCGTGTCCCTGATCTAATCATCTGCATTAATTGAGGACCAAATATATAGAACTAAGTCATGCAAACCAAAGGTATCCATGAAAGAGGGAGAGAGAGTTAGCTTTTTTACTTTATGGTCTAGAATGATGCCAAAGGCAGTAGATGTTGCCTCCTCAACGTCATATATAGCTGTGGCAATCTTCATAAGAAAAGAGTAACAGAAGTGAGAGATAGGCATAAAATGGACAGCTTAAATTTGCAAAACTAGGAATCAGAATTTGATATGATGCTCTCCTAGTAACCTGGGCAGGATCCGAAAAGTTCTTCTGAAGATGCTCATTCTCATACTTCCCATCATCAAAGCCATATGAGCTGAAATTTCAATGTTAATACAATGAAGAAAATAGCTGATTAGGCATTAAACTTGTGAAAGACAGAGACGTAAACAAATTTAAAGTGAAAATAGATTTCATTATGTAACAGCATATAAAAAAGCATACAACTGATGGGTTTAAGCAATGGCCAGGAATTTTTTCATTTACCTCGCTGAGAAAAAAATCTATCAAAAAGAAAATAAATTATTCACTGGCTAGTGCTTAAGTTCATCAATTTTATAGCCAGTACATAGTATTATATAGCTATTTATCATGGGAAAGAGTATGTTCTGCAGATTTTCATCCTTAAATAGGAAGAAGCTCTACTTCTGTTAGAGTGCAAGTCTAATTTTACCATTGCATAGTATGGGAGTAATGACGTATAAGTAAAAGCCGAATTTAGGCCAAAACTGAACAACTTTTATGCTACCTCAGCCTATGGGAATTATGTTTTTACTCTACACCTAGTACAACATTAACCAGAAGCCCTATGGCACTGACTTTTATACTTTTCAAACTATTCATTACCATTATATCCATAAAACTCAAAAGTGACTTATCAGCCTTACAGACTCTTCCATCAAATTCTATGATCATGTCTACTTCATGTATTCGAGGAACCCTACTTAGTAGACTAATATGTCTATTATGTCAAATGGCAATGACTATTAAAGATATTACAGTTAATTTCCCGTAGAGCACAAAGACCCAAAGGAAGGCGGCTCAGATGAATTATTGAGAAAGATAAATGATATATTCTCAAAATTATTACTTTGTGACAGTAGCTACCACAAGACACAATCAGCTTTAGAGATTTAAACACCATAAGACAGCTAAATTAGGACATGACTTCACCAATGACTACAAAACTTATGAAAAAGATCATATGTACCTTCCCAGTTGTTTGTTGATCCAGCCTAGCAAGATATCAGCTGTGCGTCCATTTTCAATGGAGCGTATTTCACTATTTTCTTGTTTTGGATCCCAACCACTACCAACAAACTTCTTAGGAGGGCCCCATAGAAGCATCGGGTAATGCTTCACAGAGAACTTATCACAAAGATTAGAATTTATCTGTGCTGCCAAAAAGATGAATAAGAGAAAATATCAGTTAGGTATATGTTAAGAAAAAAGGCTCTTAAAAGAGTGAAAAAAGAAAAGGCTAATGACAAGAGAAAGAAATAATGAAGAAAAGTGTCTGCATAAATGGGAAGTGGCCAGTGGTAAGCCCATTAAGAACTCACTCCAGGGGAAAAAATATGGCAATATGATTAAAAAGCAAGAATCCCCAATCAAAGCAATATTGACTGAATCTATGCTAACCAATTTAAATGGAAAGAGCATAAAAATACTGATTAACTTATTAAAAACAAGGAGACTGATTAAACTTGTCTCTTGTGGCAAAAGATATTACTCATTTGGAAAACTACACCACCAGCGAAATAGCTTCAAATTGTCTTGTCATCTGTCTTTGCAGACTGACCTACATCTCTTCTTCCTGGAAGGTGGGGCCCGTTCCTCCCAGAGAGAGACGCAGACACAGTCACAGAGACCATGACCGTCAAAGTAACTTCCATATTATAATTTCAAACATTCAAAATGGCGAATGAGAGGGCAGGAGAAAGCATAATCCACGGATTATAGTTAATTGAAAACAACTATAATTTTGGGAAAAAGAACATCTAAGAAAGATGAACGCTTTTCATAAATCCCAGAAACCACCAGAAAAAGGGAAAACGTTCAAAATACGGTTACTGACTATTGACAAATGGCACTCAAACGAGGCGATTATGTAACAAATAGAGGATAAAAGTAATTTTTAGAAGCATAAATAAAGCATAGAGTAATACCGTCAATGCACAGTCTACCCTTGTCATTAATATTATTCCTGGATGACTGGCATCTGCCCCATTGAAGAGTCTTGCAACCTTTTCATAATGTGGCTGCAAAAGTATTGACTCGTCTATTAGAAATATCACAGTGGAAGTTCATATGCTCCCTCTGTTCCACTTTATGTGGCATAATTCAGAGTATGAGGGTCAAACCAACTAATTTTTTGTGTGAACAGGGACAGAATCTTCAATTTTTTTGAAATAAATTTTTACATATTTAGAAACTACGTAAAAAGTACTATAGGTTAACATAGTTAAGAATTCAAAATATTTAAAAATATTTGCAAACATTTGGTCAAAGAAAAACCCATTTGACTCTCCAAATAGTAATTGTGTCATATATAAAAGTAGAATAGAGGGAGTAATAAGTAGCATATTCATACCTTGTAATTTCTGCAAGCAGGGCACCTATGAGACCAATAAAAGAGCTTCAAGTGAGAATCACGTAGATGCAAACTCGGTAAAAATAATATGTTTACAAATTTAAGATAGTACTTGAACAACATGGAGAAGTTGATCAAAGTATTGGTAAACACATGCCAGTGAAACAAGTATAGGCAACATATCTATGTTGCGCGGACCCTAATGGCGCCGCACCCGTGTCGGATCCTCCAAAAATGCACTATTTTTGAAGGATCCGACACGCACCCACTGACATTTTCGGAGAGTCCGAGCAACATATCGACATATTACTTTTTCTCAAAGTTGTGGTGGTGTTAAATTTGCTCATCTTTTCCTACTCCTATAGAATTTTGATATGAATTCCACATCAAGTTGAGTATAACATATTACATAACCAAGCAAAAGAAGAACCAAAATACACAATGAACAATTATTAGACTTCCTGGATTACGCAAACACATTTCTTGGTGAATAAAAAGAACACAACTAACTATATATGAATCTAAAAATCAACCAAATTGCTGAATTCTAATAACCACCAAAGTCTTTTCTTACTCCTACCAAGTAAAACTTTTTAGTTATTATGAGGTCCTGTTCTTTGTATACATTTTAACATACTGAAACCTCAGCAAAAACAATTTTCTTCCACCAATTAACAAGGTTCCTTTGGAATCAGTGGAGGATGTAGTCTCGGTGCTACTGGTTCAACCAAACCAATTATTTCTGCCATAGAACATACATATATATGTGAAAAATAACAAAATTTCAACAAATATTAAATTTTGAACTCATAATCTTAGAAGTACAGTGAGTGTAGTGCCAAGAAGTTTAAAGATTGAACCTATCAAGTTAACCGGTGGATCCGCCTCTATGTGGAATGAAATGGGTGTAGAGTTGAATGAGTATTTCAATGAAATGGACTTCAATTATGCAGAATGGATGTAGAGGTTTCATACCCTAACTATTGATATAGCCGACCCCAAACAGATTTGGGATTGAGGCAAAGTTATCATTCTTGTGATCAACCAGATTTCTTTGGAACGAAATTGTTGTACCATTAAATATTTGTTAGAATGAAATAGTCCCTACCGAGCTGAATGGACATAAAAAATTCATATAACCAACCCCAACTAGCTCAGGGTTGAGGTGCTCTTCAAGTTGTAGCCTAACAGACAACGAAGAAGGAACGAAAAGCATGTGAGTTAAGAGTTCAAATCCCTGCTAGCGCAAAAGAAGCTAGGCGACTTTATTCCAATAAGTATATAAGTTCTATGCACGACCAATGTAGAAAATAATTCCACAATAAGTAACTTAAAAGGTAATTGCAGGTAACTCTAATTAATTTCATTGATTAACAAACTAGATTAAATGGTAAGTAACCTAATATAACTGGTTAAATTACACTGATGGTGCAAAAAGATCACTCAATGTATATAAATTAAAGGCTCAATACTTGATGGACATAGTTACCCGGTATCCCTGCTAGTTAGCCATGACACCACGGTTTTAATAAATAAAACTAGCTTGGGATTAAGGGCATAGTTATTGTTAACGAGGCTATATATAGAAACATCAAATTCTCCAAAAAGAAATCAGTAAAACCAGTGAAAAAATGAGGTAAAACTGACCAGTGAGCAAAGAATTCAACAATAGCATAAGGGGCAGGAGTGTCTTTGAGAACTGTATCGAAGTTGGTGGCGTTCAATTCAACACCAAAATCAGGTTTTTCACCATCTTGGCCATTGCTAATTGCCCTAAGAATTACACGCTGAGATCCAGCTAAAATAGAAACCGATTGTTGCAAGCTTGATATAAATAGAGCCAAAAAGAGCATAAATTTTGAACAAGACATGACCAAAGATATCAGTAAATGGGAAAAGGGTGTATATATGTGAGTTTTGTTGAGTATATATCTGTAGAAAATAGATGGCTCAAGGGGAAAAGATGGTCAAATATGAGTTTTTGAAGTTTTATAAGGGAAGACTTCGATCTGATTTTGGTAATTGGTTAATAGAAAACGGTCCTTTTCGGATTTCGTTAGAACAGAGAGACAGATTACCAAACTCCACTGTCCTTTGCCCTGTTAAAAAAATTGATATGTGCATTAGGTTGGAGAAATCTCAGGTTCAAGTTTGGAAATGGTAGGGAGGCTTTATTTGAAGTAATTAGGTCCCAAAGTAGATATTCATGAGATTCACCTAATAAAATCAATGGAAAACCGCTAAATATACGTCTCTACTTTCAAATATTATTTACATGTAACCTTTGTTAAACTATTGGGCTATCTATATTCATACCGTCATACTATTAATTTATCTATACCTCTATTGTCATACTTTGAAACAAAAATACCCCTATATTTGGATGGAGTGCCATGTGGCAGCACCATATTAAAATAACCCTTTTTTTTACCCGACCCGTTTTTAAAAAATCCACAACCCGGGTCCTATTTTCATTTTTTCCAATTTTTTTTTTAAATTTCAGTTTTTAAAAAACGAAAATTATATGTTAAAAAACAAAAAATATTTTTTCTGTTTTTACAAATTTATTTTTCCAGTTTTTACATAACAAAATTCTTGTAAAAAATGAAAAAAAATATTTTTCAAAAACCAAAATATTTTGTTAAAAAACAATTTTTTTTCTTTCTGTTTTTACCAAAAAAGTTCAGTTTATACAAATTTATTTTTTCAGTTTTTACAAACAGAAAATCTTTGAAAAAACTGGAAAAAAAATATTTTTCAAAAACGAAAATATTTTGTTGGAAAACGAAAAATATTTTTTTTTTTTGTTTTTACAAATTTGTTTTTATTCAGTTTTTTAACAAATATTTCGTTTTTTAAAAACTAAAAAAAATCCAACAAAATATTTTCTTTTTTGAAAAATATTTTTTTCAGTTTTTTAAAGATTTTCTTTTTGTAAAAACTGAAAAAACAAATTTGTATAAACTGAACTTTTTTTGTAAAAACAGAAAAAAAAAATATTCGTTTTTAACAAAATATTTTCGTTTTTTTAAAACTGAAAAAATTATTTTCAACAAATATTTTCATTTTTGAAAAATATTTTTTTTCATTTTTTAAAAGAATTTTGTTATGTAAAAACTGGAAAAACAAATTTGTAAAAACAGAAAAAAAAAATTGTGTTTTTAACATAATATTTTCGTTTTTTAAAAAATGAAATTTAAAAAAAAAAAGTGGAAAAAAATGAAAATAGGACCCGAGTTGTGGGTTGTTTAATAAGGGTCGGGTAAAAAAAAAAATGAGTCGTTTTAATATGATGCTGCCACGTGGCACTCCATCCAAAAATAGAGGTATTTTTGTTTCAAAGTATGACAATAGGGGTATAGATAAATCAATAGTATGACGGTAGGGGTATGGATAGCCCAATACTATAACGAAGGGTACATGTAAACAATATTTGAAAGTAGATGGGTATATTTAGCCTTTTTCCGTAAAATCAATTAAGAAATTCAAAATTAGCTTGATTTACTGCTAATTGAAAATTAGCTATAATTTTAAAATTAATCAAAATTTAGTTATTTTTTCCTACAAAAAAAATCTAAATTACAAGAAAATACACGTGATTTTACATCATAATAAAAAGTGGCCCATATTTTTAAGTTGGGAGAAGGTCCAAAATTGTCCCTCTACTATGATATATTATTTACTTCTGCCACCCGTTATACTTTTCGTCCAATTCTATCCCTACCGTTAACAAAGTTTGTAAAATTACCCCTAACCCTAACATCATTCCACTGTGGCAGCTTACGCCTCTAATATTTTGTCCATGTCTGCAGCCAAGTCAGAAGATTCCACCAAATAAATTGCCATGTCATCATTGAAAGTAATTTAATCCTCAAATAAATTATATTTCTTTATCAAAATTAGAAAAAGATAAAAAAAAACAAAATTTTCTAATTTAATAAAAATGCAATAACTACTTTGAGAGAACAAAGGGGCGGCACCCTTCTTCCTCTTCTCTGCCCGTGATCGTCGCCGCTGGATTTGGTCATCGGCTGGCCGGCGAACCTTCGTATCAGGTGGTTGTCCATTTTTCATATGCTCAGCCACCGTTTCCCCTTTATTTTCGTTCATCTGGCTATGCTGCCAGGATCCGGTGACTGTCACCACGCCTTAACTGGCGTTACCTTGCCGGAAATAGATGAAAATGGTCTTCCTCTGCGATGTGGTTTGGTTTTGTTCATTTGAAGTATGTAGATATGGCAGATCTATGACTAAAAATTTCTCCGACTTTCAGATCAACACCATCGGCCAGGCCCGGTGGTGAACGATTCGTCGGCGACCATATTTTGTCATCCTCTCATTCTTATGCTTCTTTGCGAGCAAATCTGAAAATGAAATTTGATTTGGCAAATCTGAATGTCTTTATTTTCTTTGCAAGCAAATCTGAAATCCGATTATCCTCTCATTCTTATGTTTCTATGCAAGCAAATCTGAAAATGTAATTTGATTTGGCAAATATGAATATTTCTTTGTTATTTTTGCAAGCAAATCTGAAATCTGATTATCCTCTCATTCTAATGTTTCTTATGGAATACCTGATGGGTCTGTCAAATATTTATGAACTTCCGGCAATTTTAGCAATGACAAATTCCATGGTTTCCGGCGATTTTGGTATGAGGTGAGGGAGAGAAGATGAGAGAAAGGGCAGAGAGGTGAGGAGTGGGGGTCGTTTATGTTAGGGTTTTAATTTGGTGGGGTTGATGACATGGCACCTGACATGAAAGCTGACATGGATAAATTGATGGAGTCAGCTGCCACAGTGGAGGGACATTAGGGTTAGGGGTAATTTTGCAAACTTTGTTAACGGTAGGGACGAGAATGGCCGAAAAGTGTAACGGGTGGTACAAACCAATAAATAATAGTAGAGGGACAATTTTGACCCTTTTCCCTTATAAGTTATACTTGGCTTATCACATATTGTACATATTTTGAAGGTACTAGCAAAAGCATAGATGACAACTCTTATTTCAAAATTTATTTTCCGATAAACTACTGCTTCTAAAAGCTATGGAGTTAAGTGTAGTTGGTCAAGTTTCCCATTTCGTTTGATGTTACGACAAGAAAAGCTTACTACAAAAACTAAGAATATTTTTATTCTATAGCGTGATGGCTTTTGAGACTCTTCACGATTTAGTTTTTTAATCTCTCTTTTTTAATCATTGAGTTAGATTTTTGATCTGGGTTTTGAGAGCATGTTAGTTTTTTGGATTGGGTGTTGCTCCAATTGATTGAACATATCAAGAGGTGTTCAAAACTTAAATGTGAAATGCTTTGAGCTAGATTTGAGTTAAATTTCAGAAGAGGCTCAAGGACGAAGACGAAGTCAGTTTTTATATAATAGTTTATATGGGTGTATAAACACCTGTAATATATTACTATACACATTTATACAAACATATGTAGACGAACTTCTTTCACGATTTTCAATCGCAATTCTTGTTCAAAACTAGACCAAATCTCAATTAGATGGCTTTAATTTTTATATACTACCTCGTTATACTATTTCTTACAAGTCTAACTTATATCCAACTCCAAGTTTCTCACAAGATGAGATTCAAAATTTAAACCCATTTATTAAACTTGTTCGACAATGGTGCACCAATCCATATCTTTATTAATTGATTTTGAAATTTTGTTACAAACCCCCTATTTCTAACAAGTCTAAACAACATCCATTTTAAATTTCTTATAAAGGCGGATTTAAAATTGAAACCCACTTATTTAAGCTTGTTCAACCATGGTAGATTATCTTAAAAATCTAATTTTTACCACCCAAATGGATTTGGTTTGTTGATATAATTTTTGAGTCACAATTACTAAGTCGAAGATTAGACTAAAAGCTTGAATATTTTTTTAATAAAAAATTAAACAGTACTTTCGAGAACTTATATGGAGTTGAATATTGAATTTTAGCCGATTATTTTTTAGCTACAACTTTGTAAAATTAAATATAAGTCACTTAGTTGCAATGTATGTGTGTGAGTTGTATTTATATATAATTTTCTCGCTGAAATTTCAACATAATTTTATATGTAGTAGCTCCATAATAAACATATTATGCTGAATTTTTTCGTGTTTCATCAAAAGATAGTTTTGTCTAAATTTTATTTTTACATTAAATAATGGCTATTTTTAATTACTTTACAAACATTAATTATTTTTCAATTACCGGTTCAAAAACAAGTCAACTCACGCTATTTGGCCTGTGTTTGAACTTGAAGTTAGGACGATATCATTGTGTAACAAAATCCTTTTTATTTTCTTATATCGTTAAACGGATAAAGTATATGGGTCGAAATCTGACCATGCGTGGATCAACATTAAAAGGAATGGCGAGGAGTCAACTGAGCTATGGTCGTATTCATAAGATGTCATAACAACGAGTATCTCGACCGCTACTGAGATCGAACTATCTAAAAGCTTGTACGGCGAGGCATATGTCGTGACATTTAAGGGAAACGACCCTACACACAATGAACAGACAAAAGTCCTCTGGCTAAGAGCCGTTGGGTAAAAGGGAATAATAAGCATATAAACAGGAAAAAGACAACAAGAAGGGGGGATCTCTCTCCGAGCGAAGAAAAAAAAGAGAAGAACTAGAGAAGGCTATGAGAGAAAAGCACGAGAAGTTGCAGATCTAGGCGACAAATCTCTATAATCGTCTTTCTTGAATCAATAACAATAGATCCTGCAACTATTAATATCATTCCCTCTGCTCCTCCTTTATTTTTACATTATGGGATAACACATCATGAATGTAAGCATTTTATTTATATATGGTATCTTTCATGAATCTTGAAAGTTCGTGAGCTTGATTATAGCTTATTCTCCTATTCAATGCACTTTGATGTTCAATCTAGAGTTAATTATCCTTACTAAGATTTATCCTCTATATTCTTATTAATTAGTTTAACGAAAAGCTTAGTACTTTTTGGTCAAACAATTTGGCGCCGTCTGTGGGAATTTCTTAGCCAAAATTTTAGTTTCCTCTAGATCTAAAACTAGCCAAAGTATCACTTCTCGGCTGTCATAGCCTCACCATCTCAGTATAAACACCAACTCGAAAAAGTGATAGATAAGATTTTGAGATAACCAAATCAATTTGGGTCAGATCTCTACATGAAATCGAAATTAGGTTCGATGTCTAAGCAAAACCCACGCCTCGCCTGTAGTGATGGGTTCGGCACGTCGTGTGAGTATTCAAAGTGGGATTACGACCACTACGCACTTAGCACGTCTGCAATCCTAGTTATCATATTTACTTTAAATACCGACCTGTATTCACACCTCTAGGGAAGGGATGATAGCCTGCTGTGTGATTCTTTGAAATAACGGGTGTGCCCTGCCTTATTTTTCTACCCGTACGCCCTATGTAATTTATGAACACATATGACATGTTTCGTTTATTGTTTGCACATATCGGACGGGATCGGACGGGGATTCGATTTTTGAGATCCGCACGGGCAAAGTAGGTTCAACCTATGAGAAGCCTAGACAAGACTAATGTTAAAGCCAAACATGACTAACAAATCTAGAATCGCCATTTGAGCACGGGACAGAGTAAGTAGCCTTAAAACGCACTTCCCCCTTCGCCGACTTACCAGGTCAAGGTACGCGAGTAAGGAACAAACGCCACCTAATGCACCAAGCAAAACCGTCCACACTATATCGTATTGCAAATAACATACAAACTGCGGAAAAACAAGTTGGTATTATTAAAAAAAATCTCCATGAGCTGGGACTAAGCGGTGAGCCCGTGGAACGTACCGTCCTTCCGACACAAGCAAAAATTGAACTCGAAAAGCTTGCATGTATATTCTCCATGAAAATCTTACGTCAATTCAGCCGACTAAATATTGTGAATCACGTTTGAACTTTGTTTGGTCCCTGGGTACCCAGAAGCCCAAACAATGAGTTTGTCACTAGTCCCGATCATGGCCTCTCCCGGTCGAGCAAAGAAAGGACTAGGGACTAGGTAAACTGGGAATCCACCAATGCATTCACAATGAAACAACGCACAATATTCTCTGATGAAAGCAAAATCAAACAAATCGGAACTCATCCTGACGCACAGTATTCTCCAATGAAAGCAAAATTAAACAAATCGGGACTCATTCCGACGCATAGTATTATCCAATGAAAGTGAAAGTAAACAAAGCAGGACTCTACCAATGCATAAACAATGTAGTAATGAGTGATGTCCTCCAATAAAAGTGAGGCAACAGGCAAACACGTACCATCGCCAAGTAAAAGGGAAATTCGACCTCGCTCTAATTAACACCCCCACGGCCATCGGCAAATGGGTTACAATTCGACCTCGCTCGAATTAACACCCTCACGGCCATAGGCTATTGCCCAATGGGTTACAATTCGACCTCGCTCGCATTACCACCCTTACGACCATTGGCCATCGCCCTATAGGTTAAAATTCGACCTCGCTCGAATTAACACCCTTACATCCATCGGTCATTGCCAATGGGTTACAATTCAACCTTGCTCGAATTAACGCCCTTACGACTATCGGCCATCAGCTAATGGGTTACAATTCGACCTCACTCAAATTAACACCTTTATGACCATCGCCCAATGGGTTACAACTCGACCTCACTCGAATTAACACCCTTACGGCCGGCCAACGGGTTCCATTTTGACCTCACTCGACTTAACACCCTTACTGCCAGCGGCCAACGGGTTCCATTTCGACCTCACTCGACTTAACACCCTTACTGCCAGCGCCAGGTAAAAGCAAAATTTGATCCTGCTCAGATATATAAGTCAAAACTAATTTCCCCCAAGATGGAAAATCAGAAGTCAACCTCACTCGAATTAATTCACACTCGACCTCGCTCGAATCACTTTACATTCGACCTCACTCAAAATACTTTACATTCTACCTTGCTCGAATAATTCACATTCGACCTCGCCTAAATTACTTCATATTCGATCTCGCTCGAATTGCTCTAAGCTCGACCTCATTCCAACCCATAAGTAAAAATCAAGGACTCATTACGGGGAAGTCTGAAGATCTTTTTCAAGAAAAAAAGGGGGGGAGAAAGAAAGTCAAAACATACATAACCCAAGTCAAAGCGACTATTTTATTCATAAAATGTACATACGCAACAGCTAGGCCTTACAAAGGGCCAAAAATGGTCCCCCAAGAAAAGGATGAAAACAAACAACAACAACAACAACAATAACAAAACTCAATACAAAAGTTGCAAGAAATGTTTTCACTCGGAATCATCTCCACTGCCATTCTCCCCAGCATCGTCATCAGAAGGAAGTCTATCTTCGATCTCAGCATCCTCACCGGCCTCTGGTGTCGCTAGATAGTAGCCGCAGGAAAGACAAGCCTCACGCGCCTTCGCTCAAGCATCTTCGAAAATGACTTTAGGAACACTTCCTACCTCCCACAAACCCTTGTATAGGAACACTTCCTACCTCCCACAAACCCTTGTATATATCTCGTTGGGCCTTAGAATAGACCCAAAGCTCATACAAATGGCAGGGGACAGTAGAAGAGGCAGATTCTTGAGGAATAGCCTGAGCCAACTGTTGTGCTTTCTTGTCCTCAATAGCCACAACCCCGTCTCCCATGCTCGAAGCTTCCCGATCAATTTCACCAATATGCTCCTCAAGTCGCGCCTCCCTTAGTGTGGCCACTTCCATCTCAGATTCTTGCTCGGACCTAAGGACGTAGATAGTGTTTTCCAGATTTGCCGCCCTCATTATAGCCGACACCCGATCCCCCTCGGCCCTCTCCAACTCGATCACCTTCTTTTATAGCTCGACCACCTTCTCCATCCATCCTACACTTAAATTGGCGACCCTGGTGGCATTTTCTTCAAACTCGACTGGCAAAGACAACACCTTCGTCTGAAGGTCCTCACACTCCGCCGCTACCCCTTTGCCTACTTCAAGCTCCTCCTCTTTGTCATGGAGCAACTCCTCGAGCTCGCTGCATCTGCGGATAGGCCGAATTAGTTCCTCATCCCTTTTCTCCAACTCTTCCCTAACAGACTGAGTGTTACCGCTCGCCCTAAGCTACATGCATCTCATGGCACTTGTCGCGGTAATTGCCATACTTTGCGGCCATTTTCAAAAAGACTTCGGCCCCAGTCCCAGCCCTGCGAGCACTCTCAATCTCCAACATGTAAGTCTGCAAATAAGGAGCAAGAAGAAAAAGAGGGGAGGCATCACAGAAGATAAAATAGCACAAAATAAAGAAAATGGAAAAAAGAAACTCACCTTCAAGGCCATACCGGCCACACCTTGTGACAAAGCAGAATCATTGATCTCCCCAAGAGATCACTTTCGGTGGTAGAACATAGAAGGTCAAATTGAGGTACCAACGTGTCATTCAAAAGGTTAAAATCCGATAGAATCTCGAGCACACGAGAAGGACCTTCTGCCATTATACTGACCCTGGTAAATCCTTCCTCGAACATCCGCATATCCTCAGGGTCGATGTTAGAATCCGATTCATAATCATCCACAACCACGCCCTTCCCCCTTTCATTAGCTTAAAAAGGGACGTGGTTCTGTCGAGATGACGATGGGCCACTCGTCATAACCATGGCAGCCCTCAAATTGTGTCCCCCACCATAGTGGTCTCCTCCACAACCCGAACAGGCATCGCCTCCACACTCCGGCCGGTGTCGCCGCCAGCTCCAAATACTACCAAAGTAGGGTCTCCCCTTGAGGACGTCTCAACCAAAGATGCCCCCTCTGACAACCTCCGTCTCTTTGATAGTGCCTCTTTGATAACGTTACGAGAAGGCTCGCCCTTGAACGGATGGCAAGAACCGGAGTATCTAACCAGGAAGAAACCTCTAAATGAATAGGCCCAATCGCCGACGGGGTCTGTTGTGCAACCACACATTAGGTGCTCTCATTCGCAAGTGCCCTTTGAACGGGTCGGGTAGAGGAATTCGGCTGGTGAAAAATGAGCACTGGAGCCCTCGCCCTTCTTACTCCTCTCCGACCTACCAATGAGGAAATTTAATCAAGCAAGGATAAGGTAAAAAAGAATACGGAGCAAAGAATAAAATAACGGACCACAATTCACCAATAAGAGGTTTGCGCCCGAACTTCTCATGGAAAGACGCCCATTTACGAATCCCCATCGTATAGAGAAGAATCGCGCTCACCCACTCACGAATATTAGCAAATGGCAGAGGAGGTATTCTCTCAGTTACAAGAACATAAATAAACACTCAAAAAGATCATTAAAGAGAGACGACCATTGTAAGAGAAAATGCATAAAGTAAATAGAGAAGAATACCTATGGGAAAAATTCCACGTCTCAGGAAACCCCACCGGGTTCAACACGACGTGGTCTTTTCGGATGTAGAAGAAGCTCTCCCAAAAGTAGCGATTTGCCTTGTCATCCATTTTGACTACCTAACTCTTGGTGCCTCGGTGACGCATGTGAATTATTCTACCCCGAAGAAAATGGGAGGCTAAGAGATGAAGTATGTGCCCTAGAGAGATTCCTCGGCCGGCCAGCTCCGCATACTTGATGAGCATAAGGAAAAGCTTGTACGCGTATGGAGAGAGTTGAGCCAGGAACACCTCGTAGAAGCAACAAAAATTCACCAACAAGGAAGGAAGGGGAAGTATGTACCCAATGACAAAGGGATACGCATAAAACGTGCAGTAGCCCGGGAGGTGTAAGTGCACTATGTCCTTATCCACCGATACTATTTCAATATGATCAAGGATCCCCCATTTGGTTTTGAACGCCGTGAGCATTGCAATGTCTATCTTGGAAGGAACGAGCCATGGCTCGTCTCCAGCAGGGCTATTAAAGTCAGTCCTCGCCTTCCCCGGGTGAGGGACCACCTCATCCACCATCGGAAAGCCCATATCCTCCACTATCTCTTCCCCATCTTCGATTAGGGGTGCATCACTTTCTAGCACCGGAGCACCAGCAGCTCTATTGGAGTTAGAAGAAGCACTAGCCATTTTCTCTTTAACTGAAAGAAATGAGAATGATAAAGGGAAAAAGGGTGGTGGGCACAACAAATCCTAACGGAAACAGAATTTTAAGAAACTGAAGAAGAAGGGTTGCAAAGTTCTCTCTTGAATGTTTAAGAAGTGTAATATTCAAATGAGGGATTCTCCCCTATTTATAGGGATATAAATTACCTTAGAAGGAAACCATGCGTCGTCAGCTAGAAAACTAAAAGGGCACGGGAAACGATGCAAAGCATAGGAAACGTGTGCCATAATGATGCATGAGAAACATTAATGACATTCTGAACTAACGTAACGGTTTGACGCAGTTCTCGAAATGTCATATCGCTACCTCACCATGAGGTGCTCGTCTCTCGCACAACGCATTTAGATCTTTCCTTCTCAATCAATAGAGTCCGCCCAACGAGCTCTCCAAGAGGCAACCTCAATAGGTGGAGTGACTAACTTTTTGGGTTGAAAACTGGCCACGCGTGGATCAGCATTAAAAGGAATGATGAGGAGTCGACTGAGCCATTGTCGTATTCATAAGACTTCATAACAATGAATATCTCGACCGTTGCCATGATCGAACTATCTAAAAGCTTGTATGGCGAGGCATATGTCGTGACATTTAAGGGGAACGACCCAATGCACAATGAACAAACAAAATCCCCCTAGTTAAGAACAGTTGGGTAAAAGGAGTAATTAGTATATAAACAGGAAAAAGACAACAAGAAAGGGGGATCTCTCTCCTAGAGAAGAAAAAAGAGAGAAGAACCAGAGAAGGCTATGGGAGAAAAGCACGAGAAGTTGCAGATCTTGGCGACAAATCTCTATAATTGTCTTTCTTGAATCAATAACGATAGATCCTGCAACTATTAATAACATTCCCTCTGTTACTCCTTTAATTTTACATTACGGGACAACACATCATGAATGTAAGCATTTTATTTATATTTGGTGTCTTTCATGAATCTTAAATGTTCATGAGCTTGATTATATCTCATTCTCCTATTCAATGTGCTTTGATGTTTAATCTAGAGTTAATTATTCTTGGCTAAGATTTATCCTCGGCTAAGATTTATACTCTATATTCTTATTAATTAGTTTAACAAAAAGCTTAGTACTTTTTAGTCAAACAGAAAGTGCTCTTTTTCATTACATTTCTAATTCAGGCTTGCACTACAAGTTGATGGCCAAGATTTCAAAGATACGCAGGAAATGTGTGGTACATTAGGCAAGGAATTAAATACAAAACTTACATACTAAAATATTGATAACATGTTGTCATGTGATTTAGAAGTTGTACATTCGAAACAAAAATAGAGCATCAACTTTATCATAGAGAAATAATATTAACTGGATAAGTTATTGTTCTGAGAATGAATAATAAGATAATTTTTTACACTAGTTCTCAACGTATAAACCAATTATGAATGAGAAATATTCATTCGGTCCAAGAAATAACAGCAATCGAAGTTCTTTCTTATTAGGAGCCCGCTTGGCAAAGCCGCCAAAAACGGCTTATTATTAAAAGTACTTTCGTGCTTTTAAAACAAGTATTTTGCAAAGTGACAGCTTTTGTTTGTCCAATTTATTGAGTAGTACTTTTTGTAAGCAAATTTTGTGTGGCCAATCATTTCAGCAAGTACTTTTGAATATCAAATTACAAAAAAAAACCCTAAAAGTTTAGTTTGCAATTTGTATTATTTAAAAGAAATAAATGAATTCAAAATATTTATCATAATAAAAATATAATTTAAAGATTTGAATTAATAAAAAATATAGTTATTCCAAAATGATAATATAGGCGCATCTAGTATTACTTATTGCTTAAACGATGATTTAAATATATAAAATTACATCAGTCAATATGAATTAAAAATTTACTCTTATAAATTACTATATAAAAGAAGTAATATATTTATAATATATAGAGAGAATATTCTAGAGAGAAATAGGAGAACAAATAAAAATATGATTGGACTAAAAAGAAAAGAAATGTATGGTAAAAATTGGGGAAAAAAAGAAATGCTAAATATGATTGGATAAATTAAGGTGGCGATCTTTCAGCCGATGCAAGACATAAATAAAGGTGGCGATATTCCAGCCAATGCAAGATATAAATAAAGGTGGCGATCTTTCAGCCAACGCGAGACATAAATAAATGGGCGATCTTTCATCCAATGCAATGAGGTGGCGATCTTTCAGCCAATGCAATGAGGTGGCGATCTTTCAACCATGCAAATGAAAAAATAGAGGTGGCGATCTTTCAGCCATGAAGGTGCAAAATAAAGTGGCGGTGTTCCAGCCATGCAGGATGGAGATAGAGCTTAGTATTGGAAGGCAGAAAGGTAGCCTTATGCAATGTAAAAAATGCAAATGGAGACAGTGCTTAGTATCGAAAGGTAGAATGGTAGCCTTATGCAATGCAGAAAAATGCAGATGGAAACAGTGCTTAGTCTCGTAAGGTAGAAAGGTAGCCTTATGCAATGCAAAAAAATGTAGATGGAGACAGTGCTTAGTCTCGGAAGGCAGAATAGTAGCCTTATGCAATGCGAAAAAGTAAAAGGTGAATAGTAGTAAAATTTCTTAGCTGATGGCTTTATAGCTGATAGCTGATTGCGATATTGTGGTTGCTGGGGATACCGTGTACGAATAGCAATTGTAGATAGGTGATGATTCTGGGAGTTGTATTTCCGACAAGTGTGAGTGTATATATATATCTGATGATTTTGCGACTTGGGTGCCTGCATCCAAAGAAAAATCGTGAGTTTTGTAAGGGGGGAAGGTTAGTTCGTATCCCCTGTGGGCTTTGCTTGTCCCGCTCGACTCTGCTTTTTGTGATGTTGTGTATCATTGGGGTAGCGTTGCTAAACAAAGCAATTTTGATGATAGTCATGCATGATTTAGTAAAAAGTATAATATAAATACATATTTGAGAATAGTTTTCTTTTAGATGAACCAACGACTGCGACGTGGTTCAAGACATTGCAACCTCTCTCGCTCCAGAATTTTGAGGGTCCTCCTCAAAATTCTTCCCCAGTTTACTGGGTAGCTGTTTCTGATGGTTGTGTGCGACAAATGGCCGAAATTGACTTCAGAATTTTAAGGGTCCTCCTCAAAATTCTTCCCCAGTTTCTAATTGCGAGGGGAAATAAATTTTTTATTGAATTGTGACAGAACCCATAGGGCTGCCTACGTATCCCCTCTTAAATGGGAATCAGGTCAGGCGTGGTTCAAATTACATCATATAAGGAAATCATAAGTGTTACACATAGTATCGTTTGAATGCATCTGAATTGATCGGCTTCGGCCAAACTTTTCTGTCCATTTCTGCAAGTATGAGGGCTCTTCTTGTTAGAACCCGGTGAACCATGTATGGGCCCTGCCAGTTGGGGGAGAATTCCCCTTTGGCTTCATTTTGATGCGAAAAATCTTCTTTAACACCAGCTGCCCTGGTGTAAACTATCTCGGCTTGAATCTTTTGTTGAAGGCTCTGGACATTCTATTCCGATAAAGTTGATAATGACAAACTATGTTCATTCTCTTCCCATCTATAAGAGCTAATTTCTCGTAGCGACTCTTAACCCATTCTGCATCGTCGAGTTCTGCTTCCTGTATGATCCTCAAGGAGGGAGTTTCTACCTCGGCGGGAATGACTACTTCTTTACCATAAACCAACATATAGGGGGTTGCCCCGGTTGATGTGCGTACTATGGTACGGTACCCCAATAAAGCGAATGATAACCTCTCGTGCCACTGTTTATGCTTCTCTATCATTTTCCTCAATATTTTCTTGATATTCTTGTTGGCGGCTTCTACGACTTTGTTCATCTGAGGTCTGTAGGCTGTAGAATTCTTGTGTTTTATCTTAAAGGTTTCACACATGGATTTCATTAGGTCACTGTTGAGATTAGAACCATTATCAATAACGATTGACTCTGGGATGCCGAACCGACAAACGATACGGTCGCGGACAAAGTTTGCCACGACTTATTTAGTCACTGCTTTGTACGATGCTACTTTAACCTATTTGGTGAAATAATCAATTGCCACTAGAATGAACCTATGCCCGTTTGATGCGGCGGGCTCGATAGGTCTGATAACATCCATTACCCAAGCGGCGAACGGCCATGGCGAGCTTGTTGCATTAAGCTCATTCGGAGGCACTTTTATTATGTCTGCATGGATCTGACAACGGCGGCACTTTCGGACATACTGGATACAGTCTGTCTCCATAGACATCCAAAAATAACCAGCCCGTAGTATCTTCTTGGATAAGACAAAACCGTTCATATGTAGGCCGCAGGTCCCAGCATGAATTTCTTCTAGCAGTTTAGATGCTTCCTTTGCGTCGACACATCTTAACAATCCCAAATCAGGAGTCCTTCTATACAGGATTCCTCCGTTGTGAAAGAAGTTATTGGATAACCTCCGAAGTGTACGCTTCTGAGTGGGATTTGCAAGCTCTAGGTATTCCCCTTTTGCCAAGTATTCCTTGATATCGTGAAACCACAGCTTTCCATCTGCTTCTTCCTCAACACGAGCACAGTAAGCTGGCTGATCATGAATATTTACTGGAATAGGGTCTATGAAGTTCTTATATAGATGCTAAATCATAGATGATAGGGTAGCCAATGCGTCGGCGAGCTCATTCTGGACTCTAGGAACATGCCGTAATTCTGTCTTTGTGAACCTCTTCCTCAACTCCCGTACATGATGCAAATATGGGAGTATCTTGGAGTTCTTAGCTTCCCATTCTTCTCGGACCTAATGTATAAGCAAGTATGAATCCCCAATTACAAGCAACTCTTGGATGTTCATGTCAATGGCCATCTTGAGTCCCAAGATGCAGGCTTCGTACTCGGCCATGTTGTTGTTGCACGGGAATCTGAGTTTCGCAGACATCGGATAATGCTGGCCAGTTTTTGATATCAAGACTGCTCTTATGCCAACTCCTTTGAAATTCGCTGCTCCATCGAAAAACATTCTCCAGCCATCATAGGATTCTACAATGTCTTCTCCTATGAAGGATACCTCCTCGTTAGAAAAATACATTTTTAGGGGTTTGTATTCTCCGTCCACGGGATTCTCGGCAAGGTGATCTGTCAATGCATGTCCTTTTATTGCTTTCTGAGTTACGTAAACAATGTCAAATTCACTCAACAGGATTTGCCATTTGGCTAGCTTGCCAGTGGGCATAGGCTTCTGGAAGATGTACTTGAAAGGATCCATCCTTGATATGAGATATGTAGTGTAGGCATAGAAATAGTGCCTCAGCTTCTGGGCTACCCAAGTCGAAGCACAACATGTGCATTCCAACAGAGAATATCGGGCCTCGTACGGGGTGAACTTCTTACTGAGGTAATAGATGGTCTGCTCCCTCCTCCCCATTTCATCATGCTACCCCAGAACACAACCGAACGCTCCATCTAGTACTGCGAGGTAGAGTAATAGAGGTCTACCCGACTCGGGTAGGACCAAGACCGGCGGTTTTGACAAGTACTCTTTGATTATGTCGAAGGCTTTCTGACAGTCATCGGTCCATTTGGTAGCGGCGTCCTTCTTCAGCATCTTAAAGATTGGCTCATAGATGATAGTAGATTGAGCTATGAACTGGCTGATATAGTTTAAGTCTTCCTAAGAAACTCATAGCCTCTTTTTTGTTCTTTAGTGGTGGCAATTCTTGAATGACTTTGACCTTTGACGGATCCAGTTCTATTCCTCGGCGACTCCCAATGAACCTGAGTAGTTTTCCGGCAGGAACCCCGAATGCACATTTTGCAGGGTTCAGCTTCAAGTTGTACCTTCTTAGTCTATTGAAGAACTTCCTCAAATCTTCCATGTGATCAGTGGCTTTCTTGGACTTAATGATGATGTAATCCACATATACCTAGATCTCTTTATGTATCATATCATGAAAAATGGTAGTCATGGCCCTCATGTAGGTGGCCCCAACATTCTTTAACCCAAACGGCATCATCTTGTAACAATACATCCCTCACGGCGTAATGAAGGCTATTTTCTCAGCATCTTCCTCATCCATCCATATCTGATGATACCCAGCAAAACAATTAACAAACGACTGCAGCTCATGCTTGGCACAGTTGTCGATCAGGATATGTATGTTTGGCAAGGGGAAGTCATCTTTTGGACTAGCCCGGTTGAGATCCGGTAGTCGACACAGACTCTAACCTTCCCGTCCTTCTTCGGTACTGGCACGATGTTGGCTAACCATGTTGGATACTCTACTACCCTGAGAACCTTGGCTTTGACTTGCTTGGTGACTTCTTCCTTGATTTTCAAACTCATGTCAAGCTTGAACTTCCTGAGCTTCTGCTTTAACGGTGGACATGTCGGGTCAGTTGGCAGTTTGTGTGCCACAATAGATGTACTCAAACCAGTCATGTCGTCATATGACCAGGCGAATATGTCCTCATATTCCCTTAGAAATTTTGTGTACTCTTCCTTTTCTGACGATGACAAGTGAACACTGATGCGCATTTCTTTGATATTTTCTACATCTCCTAAATTAACAACCTCGGTTTCGTCCAGGTTAGACTTAGGTCTATTCTCAAAATCCTCAACCTCTTTAACAACCTCTTCTGGTATATCATCTTCTTCTGAGTCTACATCTATTTATTGTGTTGTCTCGTTACATGTCACAGTCATCGGTTCATCAAGACAAGTAATAGTAATACTATAAATAAAGTAAACGAGAGAAAGTAATAAGAGTAAGATTTATAAGAAACTGAAATACTTTGATAGACTTCGCAATTGTTTTGAACATTGGAGCTCTTATTTTGGAATTTAAAAATACGAAAAGAAAATCAACTAGTAAAATAAAAGGCAATGCATGATGCTTTATTCAGCCTTGCTACCCCGAAGCTTTTCGGGCTCTGGTGGTTCTGATGGACCAATTGTTGAGGTGCTCTCCTCGGCTTACGGCTTGTATGGAAGGGCCTTCCTCCCCCTCCTCCTCGAAAATGATGCAACAGTACATGTTATCATCTTCCAGAAACAAACTCCTCATTGCTGCTAGTGCTTCTTCTTCTTCCGACCCATATATAACATCGGCTAGTTGAAAAGTCTGCTCCAAGAGAGGTATCGGTTGTTCTAGTGGATAGAAAGAACCGCACAAAGGTGGCAACCAGTGGTTGAATTCCTCCCAAGTATACTCATATCCCAAACCAAAAGTGGTACCGTGTTTCTTCAGCTTGATAGGCTTGGAAATTCCTTGGAGATTCTTGCCGAGTCCTTTGCCCGGTTCATACCCGCACCAGTTCAATATACTTTAGATTTTGTTATCCCACCATTTATCCTTGTCTATGGCATTGACTCTCTCGATGTGATGGTAGGTTTTTCTGCTTATCTTTCTTCTTCCTCCGATTGCTGGGATGGTCTGGTGACTGTATATGGGATTGCTACCGTCGCCGTAAATAATCACCTCTTAGTGCTTCCATTCAAATTTCACTGCCTGATGTAGGGTCGACGCTATAGCCCCAGCGGCATGAATCCATGGCCGTCCCAATAGCAAGTTGTAAGATGTCGGCACGTCTATCACTTGAAAATCAATGTCGAACCAAGTAGGTCCCATCTATAAACATAGGATAATCTCCCCAATAGTGGACCTTTGGGAACCATCAAAAGCTTTGATGTTGATGGCCCCGTCTTGGATCTCGTGCAGACCCTTTCCCAATGTTCTGAGTGTTACCAATGGACAGATGTTGAGGCTGGACCTCCGTCAATCAAGACCCTGGTGATGAAATAATCCTCACATTGCACAGTGATGTGCAACGCGTTGTTGTGGCTCAACCCTTTTGGTGGCAGCTCATCTTCATGGAAAGTGATTTTGTGACTCTCTAATACTTGTCCTACCATGTTTTTCATTTCTCCTCCAGTGATATTACTTGGTACATATGCTTCACTCAGTACCTTTAATAAGGCATTCTTATGTGCGTCAGAGCTTTGCAACAGCGCTAAGATAGAGATCTGGGTTGGTATCTTGTTTTGCTGATCGGTGACTAAATAATCTTCGACTTATATCCTCCTCCAGTGGTCGTCAGGCCCAGTTTTAGTGGTGGTTGGCCGGCCAGAGGCTTGCTTACTCTCCTTATCTGAATGCTCCGGGGTATAAACCCTACCGGTTCTTGTCATACATTGTGCTGCAATTGCTTCTCTGGATTTGGTTTTCCCTTTCCTCCTTGCTTCGGCTGTGTAATCCCCTGGTATGGATTTTGGGTGGAACGATGTTACGGCTGTCATTGCTACCGGAATGGGCACCCTTGCTTTGGGAGGTAATACAACAACCTCAAATGGTACCAGAGCCTTTGGGGACCCAAACTTGACCTCAATTGGTGTTGGCGTCTTTGCGGAGGATGGTGTTTCAAGATCAAGTGGTATGGACATGTTCACCTCGGCGTCTTCAGGAGGCTGAATCTGGACCACAATCGAGTTAAGGGTGACTGTTGGTTTCTTTGGCTCGTCACCTTCTACTATCAACCCGATCGATCCCTTGGGGTCCCAAGCATCTTCTATCTCAATCATGTGAACGCCCCCACCCTTGTGGTCTGGTATAGGGTTGTCGCAGACATTTGGAGCAGGCTCCTTTGACACGATGATCTTGTTGTCAATCAAAGCTTGGATCTTATCCTTCAGAGAGCGGCACTCATCAATGGTATGCCCCTTCATGCCGGAATGGTATGCACAGGTTTTATTTGGGTTGACCCATTGGGAGGGGTTTTCGGGGGTTATGGCAGGGATAGGGGTGACATAACCAGTAGCTTTGAGCCTTTCATACAGCTGGTCGATAGGTTCGGCAATGGACTGTTTGGGAGGTCTGCAATCGAAATTTGGTCGAGGTCTAGGTCTAGGAAAGTTTTGGCGAGGGGGAGGCTATTGATATTGGCTTGTTGGGTGTTGTAGGCTTGGTAGACATGTGCGGGTTGGGAGTATCTCTATGAAGTAGGCTAATATATGGATGGTGGAGGTGATTGGTAAGTAGGCGAGGGTGCTTGGTAATTTGGGGTAGGTTGATATGTGAGCGGAGATATTGGGTAGGTTTGGTATTTGATTGGGGATTTTGTTCTCTGTGCAACCATCACGGCGCTTACGTCTCTTTTCTTGGACGTGCCACCAGACTGTAGAGCCTTGTTGGTATCCTACAAAGCTTTAAGGTTTGTGATCATACCACTTTTAATACCTTCCTCGATCCTCTCCCCTAACTTGATGATGTCGGAAAATTTCTGGCTTTCAATCAATATCAACCTTTCGTAGTACTGTGGATCTTGAGCTTAGACGAAAAACCTGTTCATTTGTTCTTCTTCTAAAGCCAGCCTGACCTTGGCAGCTTCTGATCTCCAACAAGTAGCATACTCGCTAAGGTCTCCGTAGGTTTCTTCTTTAAGTTCTGGATGTAGAATACATCTAGCGCATTCTCCGTGTTGAATCTGAACCTGTCCATGAAATCGAACGCCATACTTACCCAATTTGTCCACTTCTTCAGGTCTTGGCTAATGCACCAGGATAGAGCATCCCCTTTCATACTTCTCATAAAGAGCTTCATGCGAATCTTTTCATCCTTTCCTACTTCGACCAGCTTATCGCAGTATGTCCTCAAATAAACTCTGGGATCCTCTATGCCATCAAAAATCTGGAACTTGGGAGGTTTGTACCACTCGGGAAGTTCGACATCTGGTTGAATGCAAAGGTCTTCGTAATTTAGTCCCTCTATCCCCTTGCTTCCTTCAACACCCTGAACTCGGCTAGTCAGCTTCTTGAGTTCAGCAGCCAGATTCCTGATAAGGGAGTCTTTGTCATCAAACTCAGGTGTGCTTGAAATGGGTTGAGTAGAATGTGGTATGGTTTCCACATAGATGAGGGTGTTATGGCGAGTGTGGAGATGATCATTTGCGGAGTTCAGTAGTTCAGGGATGAGCAGTGGGGTATTGCTGGAAGTGTGGCAAGTGTTACAGTGGTGATGAGGAGCGGGTTGGTTTTGTTGTTTCGGGATGTTTTTTGGAGGTGTGGGATTTTGAGTGTTGGCAAAGTTGACATCTGGGGTAGTGAGGGAAAACGACAAGCTTGCCAAGTTCCGAACTTGTTCCAGTTCTTCCTGAAATTTCAACAACTTCTGCTCGAGCTGGGAGGCACTTTCCTTGGAAACCTGAATACCCTGAGTTACCTCTACCCGTTCAACTGAGTTCTCCTTTCTAATGTTGCTCAAATCTTCCATTTTCCCCTTGTTCCTGTTTCTGATGGAACTAGGAGGAGGAGTGGGTGGAGGGCCCTTAGATTTTATGGAGTATGATGACGATGCCGGAGTGCACGAACTAACCTTTGGGAAGGGGAATAAAACAAAAAGAAAAATAAAAAGGTAACAAGTTAGTGTGGGTTGTTAAAAAAAAGAATTTGTGGTATTTAAACACATAGTGCAAGAATATAATTTGTGTCCTAATTTGGGAGCCTCGTTGTGCCTGAGGTAGGCCGAGCGACAAGTTGATTTGGAGAACTTATAATGTTGAATGCCTCATTTTATTGATAAAAATAAGATGAATCCCAAATCCTAACTACTTGATCCTACAAGGACCTTCCCCAGACTCGGCATATTTGGCTCTGTCGAACAGCTTCACCAGCTCACGAAGTCCTAGTAGCAAGTACGCTCTACCCAAATGTCCTCCTTCATTTTCCTCAGCATTCTGGCAGTCTTAGATCCTCTGGATGAACTTCCTTTCTAGCTCCACTAAACCCCGCTCCAAATACCCCAGTCGCTTGTTGGCGCTGACATCCATGTCTTTCCATTCTTCAATCAGCTTTTGATGGGATTCTTGAATTTCCTGGTGCTTACTTTTGCATTCCCGAATCCTCTTGCGCAATTGGTTGTACTTAACCTGTACTTCAGCCTTTTTGTCGATGATCCTGTGACCTCGAACAAACCCGGGTTATCCTAACTCATTATGATCGTCCTCCAACCAGCTTGGGTAGTATAGAGTATAACCAGTATGGTACCTGTCTGGTTCAATGGAATCCTTCCCCAAGACGATTTTGCAGTTCCACATATGCTGAGCTTGGCACTTGTAAGGGCTATCGTCATCCTGAAAGTCGGCCCTGAAGTGACTCATCTTGTTGACCCTTGGTATAACCTGTTTTCGTTCTGCCTGCCTCATGACTCGGAGAGGGACACAAGGATAAGTTCCTCTCAGACCAATGAGTATAAGAAATGGTACATTCCACGATCGGACAATGAACTCTTCAGTAGGGAACCATTCGAACATCTATTGTACTTGGTCCTCTTTCAGATTTTCGAACAACCCTACCCACCCTCTAGCATCTTCTAGTTGAGCAAACATGTTAGGCATATCGTTCATTCGCCTTGGCTGATCGAAGGCAATATGATCATCCCAATCCCTGCGCAGAATCTCTTGTCGATATTCACCATTTTGGAGATGCTCCACGAGCCAGAGTTGGAATAGTAAGTTACAACCCTCAAAGTGTTTGGCCCCTCGTTGACAGTTTTCCAGGGCTCTTTTATATCTCCGCAATGATCATAGGTACTATTCTAAAAGGCTGCCCGCCAATTCCTTCCATTAAGGTTTTGGTGACCATGGCTAGTCTGGTATGGATCCTTATTTTCTTCATAGGAAACACTATCATCCCCAAAAACCAGAACATAAAGACGAAAACCCTTCGATGGATATGGCCCGATGATGTGAGGGCGAATTCATCTAGGTAAGTACGGCAGGACTTGCTATGACCGTACCTCTCGTACAGATAATCGAAAGGAATGTAGGAATCTTTTAAACAGGTCAAGTCTGGATTCTTCTTTAGTCCTATCATTTTGAGAAAACCTCTACCCTTGCGACTTTCAGGCATAAGCAAACTCGGAGTCTCCCATGGGATACCAGCTAGCCCTCCTATTTACTCTAGCAAAGGTGTCATTTCAAGGTCCCCAAAGCGGAACACAGACCTATCGCCATACCAGAATAGAGCAGCAGCCTCTATGATTTTGTTGTTCGGTTGAATTTCCAGAAGATAAGGCAAATTTTCCAAATATTTGCGGATGAGAGTCTGATCACTGGAGTGAAGTTCTTCCCACTAGCTTAGTAACCCTTGTTGGATGTTGGCTACCATGCCTAATCTAGGGACTTCGTGCCTCATTTTCTGTAAAAAAAAAGTGTTAGGCCCTTTCCCCCGCCAGACTCGACTATTTAAATATCAATAATTAGCATAAGCATCACTTATTTCTCCAGTTGCGGTAATGTCCGTTTGGGTTCCAGGGAAACCCAGTGGACTTTGGACAAGGCTATCTTAAAGAGTCATTATGTGGACAACATAACTGACTTCGCTAGATTTGACAGTGATGCATGCACAATTGAACAGAGTAAGGTTTCTATGGGGTGTTAGACCGGTACCCTTGAGCGGACAACTCAAGAGGGAAAGGCACGGAACCATCGACTACACTGTTGATCAACTGGTTTTACCGCAAATTCGCCTTTGCCAAATTTAGGGAGTGATAATATTGGAAGGGCGCAACCACTCATTATAAGCATTGCTATGGTATTTTGTTTGGCACGAGTGGGATATGATGTTGAATATGCAATTACAAGAATTAAACAAATTTTCATGTATTTGCACGTTCATAAAGTAATGATTACAATGATTGCTCAACAACGTTAAAGCAAAGCGGTAAAAGAAAGCATTAAAGAAAAGAAATAAAGAGCCAAGTCAGTTTCGTAGTAGAAAAGAGATAAAGACATTTAATAAAGGTAATTAAGAAGCAGTAAAGTCACAAGTAACATGAAATGGTAAAAGCCTAAAGAAAATCCCCAGCAGAGTCGTCATGCTGTCGCGCCCCCTTTTTCTAAAGCGAAATCGGGTTTATGACATTTTGGAGGACAACTCGTTCCCTTTTGGGAATTGGGTTTTTGGATTGAAGAGTCGCCACCTAATGATTAAAGTGCATTAGGACACTAAAGAAGGGTTTGAGTTGGAAAACCAGAGTTTGGGTAAGGGCTAGAAATTATCCCGAGGGGAAGGTGTTAGGCACCCCTCAGGATCCACTAGTGTGGTTCCCGACCATGCTATAATTGTGACTTTAAATAACAAATAAGCAAATAGAAGTCTCGAATAGAATGGGGTTTTCACATAATATTTCAAGTAAATTGAAAATTTGAAGAAAGATAAAGAAAGTAGAAGTTTTAAAGAAATAGTTTAAATAATTCTGAAAATAAACATAAACAAGTAAAGGGAAAGGGGGTACTAGGTTTAGAAATAATATGGATCATATCAATGCAATACCCGGCAATCACTCCTCAGAAGAGGGGTTGCACGTGGTACTAGCTGATGAGTGGTGATTTTACCACTCATTCTAGCCTCTTTTCCGTAGCTTTTATGTCCTTTTAATTATAAAATGAG
>MU770867.1:18709-35217 GCA_026770625.1 Nicotiana glauca | reverse complement strand
GCATTGTTGTATTTCGGGTTTTCTTACTTTCAGCCATTATATATGTCTATTACCACTGAGTTGGAAGTACTCACTTTACTCCATGCACCATGTGTGCAGATCCAGGTATCCCGGGAGTTTAGCTGAGCTTTTGCTGATTTTAGAGTTTGTCCGGAGTTGTCGAGGTAGCTGCCTGACGTCCGCAGGACCCGACTCCTCCCTTATCTCTTTTATTATCTTTCCGTAGTTTTGAGACATTGTATTATTTGGAGTCTTGTCACACTGTATTGTTAGAGGCTCTAGACTCATGACCCCCAGGTCTTTGGGAGTATCTTCTGTGTTATAGTGATATTCAACATAATCTTTTAGTAATTGTTATTAATGATATTCAAATAACTGGTTTTGAGCTTCATGCTCGGGTTGAGAGTGAAAATGGTCGGGCTTGCCTAGCAATTGTGTTGGGCGCCATCACGACTGGGATTGGGGTCGTGACAAATTATATGTACGAATAGTTGTAGTTCTTGGAATCTTGTGCAGCTATTAAAATGTGCTCAATATGCACATTCGTATTATAAGTACGTGAAGCAGAAGTAGGTTGCAAACTCTGTCATGTCTTTTCGTTATCTAAGCGTCATTCTGATAATACTGAAAGTGCTCCGAGTTATATCCGTTACGTTATGAAATTACAGCCTGTGAACCTAAGCAGGATATCATTTTGACAATTATAATCAATTTAAATTTGTACTGCACCTAATATCATTCATACTAAAAAGTGAGAACTTTGTTCTGTTTACAGCAAAATGCTTATATTTTTAACGAAACAAGGGAGGTATTGCATTCTCTATTCTACTCATAGTTTGCTATTGGATCCTCACTCTACAGGGGATATCAGCATGCCATTGTTAAGTCAATGACATTAGCTGCAAAAATTTCACATTTTTATTATGTAGAAGAGATGTTACTCGGATAGCATGAGTTTGGCTCTTCAAAAAATTATTTTCGTTACAGTTTTCATTGTCACCATTTTCATGCCTCTTCTTCAAGGTTTGGCCCGCTTGCTTGAACTTCTGTCCAATTGGTTTAATGTGACCTTAGGTGGCAAGTTACTGGAGCATCTTAGGAAATGTTTGGAGCCTAAAAAGCTAGCACAGTGCCTGAAATCGTGGAAGGCTGGCGAGGAACCAAAAATAGCTGCTGGTAGGATACAACTTTGCTCCTAATAATCACATGGGCTGCACTTCTTTCTCTTATCATATACCCCCCACGTTTTGCCACTCCCACCAAACAATCCTCACGTTCCAACCCTCTACTTCACATCTCCCTTCACAAATCCTCCCCACTTACCCACTATAACTACTTCCCCACTATACTAATCACATGATATTATAAAAAAACATAATAAGGAAGGCATTAAAACAAGAAAAAGTCAGAGAACAAAGAAAAACAGAGGAGAGTCCGATAATATTACGTAAAAAAAATTTCTGCAAAATCACGATAGCCTCAAGTCTGTAAATCTTCTCCCGATAACAACGATATGAACTTTAATCCACTATTTGCAGATTTGCGATTTACATAATTGTTGGTTACAAAGGGTCTTTTTGGAATAACTATTTTTTCGATTTGTTGCTTACAAAGTATCTTTTTGGAATAACAGATTTTGAATAACTGTTTTTTTGGATTTCATTACTGTTTTTTGTTGCAATATAGTATAGTATCATGGACATGCATATACTAACTTTTATGTGATATATTGGAATTTAGTATGTACAAGTCTATTGATATTGTCAACTTATTAGTATACTAACTTAAATTAGGCTGCGTAGCTAAATACTCATATTGGAATTAATATACCAAGATATATTACCCTGCGTAGCAAAATACTCTTAATTAACAAGTGAAATTTGATTTTGCATAATGTGGTTTCTGTTTTTAACTGAGTGGTTACATGTCCAGACTTGCTGAAACTTATGAAGTTCCTACTTTTCCTTTTAATTTTCAAAATTACAGAATTTGTCTCGCAATTTCTTCTCATCTCCTTTAACATTCGAAAGACCTTCACAAACCTTTTGTTTATTTTTATTGCCTGTCGATGCTCAACCAAGGAAGCTTTATATCCATTACTGATGTTTGTCCTTCATTCACTTGACAATGTCTTTTTAAATCATTGTATAAATCCATCAATATGTTCAAATAATATGCATGTACTATGTTATCACATGGACATGTTTTAGCTATTCTTATTGTTTCCTTGGTCCTATTTCAGATATAAATGAAGAAGGACACGTTCAAATTACTCCAACTACGAGTTCTCAAATTCAACGAAGGGGACATCGTAGAAGGGTACGCCGTCGCAACATTTATTCCTATAATGCTTCAGACTCAAAGCCTGAAGTTATCAGAAATGTCCCATGGGCGATACAAAAAAAGTTAACAGATCGAAGGGCTGAACGAAGGGAAAGAGAAAAGAAATTTAGAGAGCTTAGGTCTGCAGTAGATGTACATATTGCAAATTATCAGCTTACTCGAGATGCACTAATTGATACTATAGACAAAATTATACTATCTGATTGGGAAGCCTTATCAATTTTAGTAGATTCACTTGGACAACCTTTAGGTAGTATTTTAACTAACATTTATCACAAGGTTTGGCCAAGTGAACCTTTTTGGGTTTATGTTCTTAAATTTGAAGCTTAGTGGGAGAACCGTCTCTACGACTACCTGTAATTTTTTTAATTAATGAAAGTTTGTTATTTATTATCAACATTACCTGTCATTTTACTCTTTTTTTTCTTAAGAGTATTAGATAAAATAAATAACTTAATGGAATAACACTAACTTATTCCTTCAAATAATGCAACTTTAACGACATATCCAATGTCTTAAAAGAGAAAAAACATGAATACACACATTAGTTTACGCTCTTTACTTGATTATATGTAATTCTCAAATTTGAATAACGCTCTTTACTTTATCTGTTTTGCCTCTTTTCAAATAAAAAATTAATGAGGAATATATATATATATATATATATATATATATATATATATAGGTAGTTACAAATATGAATTCATCCAAAGTATACTTGCAGTACAGTATATCTTTATAAATGAAAATTCTAACTTCACAAATGTTCCTTTCGGTGAGTATAAACTATTAATAGATATTTATATTGTTCAGCTGGGGCAATTGTTGGGGAAGTAACATAGAAAAAAATATGGCAGCAACTATGTTATGATTGAAATATTCACATAAAGTTTACTCACTCTGTTAAAATCCCGTTATTACTTTTCCAGACATTTTGTATATTGGTTAATATAATAAATAATATATACAACAAAAAGTTATTCGCTAACTATATAAGTACCTTTGATTTAATAGAGATTTCATTATTGGGTAGATCGTATTCACACGTAATATAAGAAATGTTCCTTATTAAACCAATACAATCTAATAGAATCAAACAATCCCAATCATAATTTAATTTAATTAATAATTTTTGTATACTAGTTAAGTAAATACAACAAGAGTGCACGATATATAGATTTTAACTGCAAAACAAAATTTTCAAATCATAACTGAAAACCTTCCAGATAACTCAAAGAAGCTCACACGTCACAAGTCATAAAATGATTCCCTGTCACGGGTTGGAGAGTGGAGACCGTGAACCGTAGACACTTCAAACACGCAAAACCAAACCAAAATAAAAAATCAAAATGGATTTAACTTAAAGCACATTTGTTAAATTTTTTTCTTTATAGTGTAATTTCATCTGTATAACAGATTACCAATCTTGATTTTTAGATAATTAATTATGTTTATTATGAATTATGAAAATATACCGTGCTATCCCTCCAATTGAAAAGATTCACAATCAAGTAGTGCGGTGAGATCAATAAAATTATTTTAAGTTTAATTTACGAATTCTATATTATTTGACAAGTGAGTTTAGAATATTAAATAATTATTTAGAAAAAGAAAAAAGAGCCGTCACCCCTAACCATTGTGCTCAAATCTCAAAATAAACAATACAAACATACTTCTCCTGCTCTTGCCGGCCTTTCTATATCGGCACCGTTAAGTACACCTGCCATTTTCATCTTCCCACCTAATTACACTCCACCACTGTTCCATCATCTTTAGCAAAAATCCATAATATAACACCCCGGCAGAAAGATTACACCTGTAGAGATTCTCTTAATCTTGAAAATTTCCCTTCAGATTACACAACTCACTTCAGATTGTTCAGATGTCTCTAAAATCTGCACCATTTTTAGTCTTTCATTTACAGCAATGACTACAGCTTCAAGATTCCTCCACTGCTTCACCCCATTTTAGTCAGATCACCTAAAATTTGAAATGAAGAAGCTCAAAACCTATTATTTACACCTTAGACACCCAACAACAATGGAGCGGAAGTGGATCTTTCCACTTGCTATAGGCTCCATTGTTTCTCTTTTTCTCTTATTCCTCACAACCCTAACTTCACCGGACGGCACTCCTTTATTACCCCTTTACCGCTACTACTCTTCCTATTCAGCCGCCGCCAACGTGTTCGTCGAATCAAAGCTTAAACCTTTACCCATCTCCGCCGTTCCTCCGCCGCCGCGTTTTGCTTACCTCATCTCCGGCTCCGCCGGTGACGGCAACATGACGAAGCGAACCCTTCAAGCTTTGTACCATCCGAATAACCAGTACGTTGTGCATCTCGATGCTGAGTCTTCACCCGAGGAGCGACTCGATCTGCGTAATTATGTGACTAATCACCCGATTTTTAATAAATTCAAGAATGTACGGATGATTACTAAAGCTAATCTGGTCACTTACCGGGGCCCCACTATGGTTGCGAATACCCTTCACGCTGCCGCCATTTTGCTTAAGGAAGGTGGTGAATGGGATTGGTTCATTAACCTCAGTGCTTCTGATTACCCACTTGTTACTCAAGATGGTAAAAAAGCCTCTCTCTCTTTTTTGAATTAGTACCTTAATTCTGATTAAATGGGGTTTAACGAGGATGTTGAATTGTTTTTTTGTTGATTAGATCTGCTTCATACTTTTTCATATTTGCCGCGGGATCTTAACTTCATTGATCACACAAGTAAAATTGGCTGGAAGGAGTAAGTTATTATTCTAATTTGTGCCACAAAGGAAAATGCTTTTCTTGATTCTATTTTTGGGTTTGAGAATTGAGGATTAATTATTTTGGTTTAATTTGCTTTTTTATTTCTGAAGGTTTCAAAGGGCAAAGCCGATTATTATTGATCCAGGATTGTACATGACTAAAAAGGCAGATGTTTTCTGGATTACACAGAGAAGGAGTGTGCCAACAGCTTTTAAGCTTTTTACTGGTGAGGTTTGGCATCATTTTATGCTTGGGCTCAAAGATTCGAACTTTTTTCTTTTAGCACATGTTATGCTTTATATGTGATGGTGAATTAATCATTACTCATTCACGTTTGCTAAACTGCGTTGTCTTGCTTTCAATTCTTTTCTTTATCACAAAATCTCTGAATTGATCCAGTATTTTGATCAGTTATATAGATAAGTTGAAAATGTGAAGAACAAAGCAGAAGAAATTTAAGTACCCCCCATTGTATCTGGATTGCCTATCTTATACTAGCCCAGGGCTTGATTCTGGTGGCATACACCTTCGAATTCGAGTTATAACTTGTAGTTACTGTTGCTAAATCACATACAGTATTAGGGAAGATACGGGATACAGAATTCTCTTTTCTACTGAATGGATAAGATGCTCAAGAATTTAATCATTCATGGCCAATAAACTGTTTCTTTGTAAGGGCGCCAATGCACTTCAACTTTGACTTCCTCCTTTGCCAAGATGCTGAGAAACAACGTGTGTTTGCATAACTGGTTGATTTGAAAAGAAAATTATGCTATGCTTTATTACAATGTAGTGTGGTTAAATGAACAGTGAGAGCCCATAAGTACATACTCAGTATTTTGGATGGTTTAAGAGGATAAAGCTCAAGGATGGGTGAAGTAGAAGTGGAGGAGAACATTTTTTAGAGGTCATCTTTGCCCCAAAACGTTTTCCCCAGCATAGCGGAAACATTTTATAGGATTAATGCATGTTCTTAGTGAAGATTGATAACTTATGGACACAGGGTAATTGTTGGAAATTTTAGTGTATGGAGACATTGGCTGTCAAAGCAATTAGCCTGCGTGTTATTTATTGGGAAGCACTTCCCTTTTTAGCCCGGAAGAGGGTCACTCGTAAAGCAAAATGAAAGTGGTTGATTTGATGCTCTCCAGAGAGAACCAAAACAGCCCCTTGTATTAACAGCCTTCCATATATTTTGAATTCCGAGGGACAGTTGACACTGATAAAAGGAATCCACAACTGCCACATTGGAGGATTTTGATATCTGGTACTAACACTAACGAATTAAGATACTCTGTGAAGGAAGTGAAGTTTGACCTTTCCAAAATCAGTGTAGATTCAGGATTTATTAACTACATTGTTGAAAGTATTATTCGCCTAAAGATGGTAGAGTTTCCAGGATCAGTTTAGATTCAGGATCCCTTGTCTAGAATTGCCTGAGATTATAGGTCTCCTCCGATAAAATTCTTACGCGTAGTAGGTTTGTTTTCAGACACATCACTGATGAGATCTTTTTCAACATTATGGCCACTGATGTCTTACATTCATATGGATGAAATGAGGGAGATATTGATTGTCATTCTGCCTCTATCATTCTGTTTCCTAATAGGAATCAAGTTCAATTCCCTACAGCTTTGATGGACTGTTTCAATCAGGAAATTCTATTCACTGGTACACATGTTTTTGCTGACAGAGACTCTCTCTATGATCATAGTTACGCTGTTCAACAATGCCAAGTATGACAACTGTGCGGCTTGATACATTTTCTATTTTGTATTTCTTGTTATGGGTCGTGAGATTTCTAAATAAAACTTTCAAGTCTCATTCTTTATTGCCAGTATAAAATTGTAGCAGCTTAAATTTCAGTTTGACATGACTTTCTGAAGACTATTTTGGGGAAGCCTGAGGAAAAGCATCATTTTCTAGCTGTCTGCTAATACTTATTTGGAGGGGGCTGAAATGCAGTATACGACGAGCAACACTTTTTATATGTGAAACGTTGCTTCATTTGTTCCCTTCCCAGCTTGAATAAATTTGGCAAGAAAAGAGCTTTAAAGAAAAGCTTAAATAAATTTGTTAACTTGTCTTTAGAAAAATACAAATTTATGTTGCTGTTTGAACTTCTGCATTCTAGACAATAAAACATTGCTCTTGCTCTCTTTACAGGGTCTGCTTGGATGGCCCTTTCTCGCCCTTTCATTGACTTCTGCGTATGGGGATGGGACAACTTGCCCCGGACCGTTCTTATGTACTATGCAAATTTCATCTCTTCTCCAGAAGGCTATTTCCATACTGTCGTCTGTAATGCTCAGGAGTTCCGCAACACTACAGTAAACAGTGATCTTCACTTTATATCATGGGATAACCCTCCAAAACAACACCCACATTACCTTACACTTGATGACATGCAAAGGATGGTTGACAGTAATGCTCCCTTTGCAAGAAAGTTCCCTAGGGAAGATCCGGTGCTTGACAAAATTGATTCTGAACTTCTATTTAGAGGTAAAGGCATGCTTGTTCCAGGTGGGTGGTGCATTGGAAGTCAGAACAATGGGACAGATCCTTGCTCTGTCACAGGTAATATCACCGTCCTCAGACCTACTGCAGGGGCAAAGAGGTTGGAGAAGTTGATAGGATCTCTTTTATCGAATGAGAATTTCCGGTCCAACCAGTGCATATAGCGAACATGCCTTAGAAAGTTGTTTTCTTAATTATAGTCTTCAGAGGAAAACAAGGAATGCCATGATCTGATTGTTTTCTTCTGCAAGAGACTGATCTGAATGTATCCAATCTGCAGTAATGCTTGTATTCTGCAGAGAAAAATGGAAAAAAGAAAAAATATACAGTAATGTTCCAGTAATACAAGGGCACATGTATCTGGTCTTTGTTGCTACACTGTATCAATGTCCCAGCTTGCCCTGCATTGACAAAGAGTATGTAATCCCCTCATTCTGAATTTTGTTACTTAAATAGGATGGAGCATTTTGACAACGTGAGACCTTTGGGGAAGAGAAGCGTATCAGGTTTGTTTCCGCTTCAATTGTGAAACTACTGTGTAGTTATATCTTCTTTCTATTATAGGCTTGTAGAACAAGATTAATTGGAGTCTCTTCTATAATGTTTGCTCATCATTTAATCTGGAATTTTTTTTTGTCTTCTAGTTTGTATTTCATTTGCAGTTCTATCTTCCTTGCTGACAAAAGCTTTTCCAATTCTTGTTATTGCATCATAAAGATATTCTTTCACTCTTTCAGTGCCTGCATGTGAAACTGTTGTAGCTTCCCCAGTGTATGGAAATAGTGTATGGTATTAGAATGTCTCACATCAGTTGAGGGAACGAGCTGTTGTTTCCATATAGGGAACGGGCTGTTGTTTCCTTATTAGGGAGCAATCCTCAAGTATGAGCTAATTTCCGGGGTTGAGTTTAGGGACCTAATGTCTATTTTTAGCATTATGTTTATGGCTTGTATATCGTGGAGAACCGTAGTGAAAGGCAATATGGTTTTCTCATATCCGGAATCCATATAGTTTTTTTTTTTTTAAATAATTGTAGTAAGGACAATTTCTGGTTTCCCTATAATCAATATCCAGATAGTTTTATTTATTTCTTTTATTTTTCAAGGCAACCATATTAACCAACCGGTTGGTGAAATAACAAAATTATTAAATAGTTGGGTGGAGCTACAATAACAAGATTATATATTAGGACTTAAAAATATTGAAATAAATATAGTAGGTGAGTTGTCTACCGACGCTATGAATATTTAATATAAACTAAGTATCTGGACCAGAACTCTCCTATTAACCACTCCTATTTTATAATGGGAAAATCGACGTCTAATGGGGAACTTAACGACTAAACATAAAGAAACGAAGCACTTAACTAATAGTCTTGCATGTAGCAAGTGTAGAAGCATAAAATAAATTCATTAACCATGCCCACGCTATGTACCAAACCGTACCCTTTATTTCTCTCTACCGGCATGATTAAATATATAACAAATACAAAAATTGCTGTCAATGAGCTAAGAATCTTGAAAAGATCAAACCTTCCAATGTAAAGATTATTTCAAAGCTGATTATCAACTTCTCATGCACACCAAAATTCCTTTGCAGAATAATGAAAGAAGTAGAAGGTGGATCGTATTAGTAGTGCCATATTTGGCATGACTCATAGCATCCAGCTCGAATCATATATGTGCGCGACAAAGAAAAATATAGATAAAGTTTAGATGTGTCTTAGAATTTGCACTCCCAACTCAAAATTCACAATGTCTAAAATTTGGATTCGCACCGCGCCTTTCCTGCTACTTAGTGGTGCCAAAATGGATAAAAAATAGTAATTCATTCATATTATCCAATAAAAAATAGGTTGGATAATGAACTTTTTAAAAATTGATCAAATATAAATTAAAATCATATAATCAACTTAAAAAATAGATAACTAATGAGTTTGCCTTTTTTACATTTGTAAAGACTCAAATTGGAGGTTTCTCAAGTTTGAAGACTAAGAGCCCGTTCGGACATGATAAATTTTTTACTTTTTACGAAATCAGTGTTTGGCCATAAAAATTTCCAATTTTCACTTGAAGATGAATTTTGAAATTTTTCGAAAATTTGAAAAACTCCAAAAAGCTATTTTTCAAAATTTTCACTTAGAACACTTAGTAAAATTAAAAAACAATCCAAAATTATATTTATATCCAAACACAACTCTAATTTTGATACATTATTTTCACTTGATTTTTTTTTTTATAATCTTTTTTGGAATTTTACAATTATTATGTCCAAACACCCACTAAGAATTCTCCAGAAAATGATTATAATAAAAAAAACTATGGATAATATGGATATCCATAATATCTGTCAGTTAATTTATTTTTTATCCGTATTAAATATAGGTCAAATCAAATATATTATTTTTTTTTACATTATCCGTTTTCAATCCGCTCATATCCAATCCAATGAGCCCGTTTGCCACCCTTAGTGCTGCTATAAATGCAACAGGATCTACTTTACAGTTCGTGGTCCCTTATTTCTTAAGTGCTTGGTCACGGAACCAAAGTTGAGGCTGCATTCTATATCTGATCCCCATTTTATCTAAAGGGCAATTGCTAAAACCATTTTCCACACTGAAAGGCCTCTTCTTCTAGAGCTTGAAGATATCTTTATCATAGTCAAAGGATTTCACTTTCAACAAAAGATGACAGCGTCACTTTCTGAATTAGACATTTTTTTTTTGTTTTTTTGTGATAAAGAGATCTTTTAATACGAATTTTAAGTTCTTCTAAAAAGTAATTTCAACTATAGAAGATTTTATAGTACATTATGTGTGGTTAAACAATTAAGAAATTGTTATTCAAATTACAAAAAGAGAAATAACAGTTAGATGTGACAAGTCTTGTCTTTGAGCCGAAGGTCTCCTGAAAACAGTCTCTCCACCCCTCCGAGTCCAGGATAGGGGTAAGGTCTGCCTATATTTTTCAATAGTGCTGATCTGAAAATGATAAGAAGATGATTGTTTAACCAAAAATCGGAATTTCGGCCAAAGCTAATTTTAAAAGAACTCGGGCTACTGATAATCAAGTAGAAATAAGAATAGTTGATAAATAACAGCTGAATATAAAACAAAGTAAATTAATATATTCCAATAGTATTTCGTGCTCTTACAAATGATCAGTCTTCTCCTTTATAGCTAACTCTAGGTAATACGTTTTGTTTCTGTCATAAGAGAGCCATTATTGATAATTAATGGCATTTAATATAACGTTATAATTGCTAATCATATTTGATTCAATACGGATTCCCTAACATTTTCCGTATTTAATGTCTATTAATTACAAACAATGCGTGTCCATACCCTTTTTTGCTATCAGATTTATTCTCTTAATACGACATTCGAACATAAAGAGGTTCGAGCACCTATCTTTCCTATTTTTCTCGAATTTCCGCCCGTGCCTATTGAAGCTCGTTCCTATTCTTTGCCAACTATCACTTTTTGATCATTCCATGTGTCATGACATGTCACCTTACAATTAGTTCTATATATGAACTTAATTTTTCCCAATAGAAAGATAAAAAAGGACCTGCAATGGATTTTCATAGAACCCAAGACCTATATATAGTTGCTTGACAAATTAGAAGGATCAATAAAGACAGATATTGTGGAACCTAGACAGCAGGAAAGGCTACTAATTTTGAAGTGTGTCAATGGGGATAGCTACAGTACAGCTACTTACGTATAAAATAATAACGTAAGAAGTGTAGAAACAAAAACAACGCCTCCTATCCTATACAAAAGCAAAAGGAAGAGTTGCAGCAGCCTAATGAAGGAGAAATTAAGAACCCAAGTCCTGACCTTACTGAAGCAAAAAATGGAGCCATTACAAACTCGTATATTGAGTAGATGGTTGATGTATTTCCATCCGTTCGAATTATATATGCAACAGAAATTGTGGGCATCGTGTCGAAAGACAGAGGCACTTGGGCTCCAATTTTTGGCATTTTACCAATTGAATGCTAAGTGCCATCTATCCAGCGACAAGATGCACTCAATCCCCTTTTTTTTCCTGCATCAATGACTACTGAATTAGATGAGAAGTACACAACACCCTCCATTTCCAGCTAATTTATATAGCCAAATTTAAGTACATTTCCAATTTGCTTCGTCAATTAGTCAACCCACGAGTTGAATCAGTATGCATCTGAGAGTCGAGTAGTCTTTGGTCTATTGCATGTGTCATGTGGACACATTTGAATACTTCTTTCAATTTCACATTGTCTTGGACTAAAAGACTTTGACTTTCTGGTCATTGTTCAATTTCATCTTAATTTCTTCCTTTCTTTTCTTCTTCCCTATGACTCGTATGGGGGCAAAGGCCAACATATAGTTGAAATAATCAACTAAGGCAACATTATATTTTCCAAAAAGATGTATCTTGGCAAAACAAAATAAAAAATTTAGCACTTAGGTTTAGTTTTTGAGTGTGAAACTGATAAGTCGAGCTTTTAGTCGTTTATTCCAGCAAGATAATATCGAAATTAAAAAATAGACAGATTTACAAGTGGTCATTAAAAAATAGTCTCAATTTAAAAAATAATCGAAATTTAACCACTTTTCATGTAAAGATAAATTTGAACGAAAACACTGTTCAAAATCCGAAAAATATTCCAGCATAATAGTTCCAGTATAATATACTAGACTTCCAGCATAATATGCTCGAGTTCCACTATAATATACTGGAAGTTCATACACAGGTGCTCTAATCTCCAGTATATTATGCTGGAACTTTTCGCATGTTGGAGTTCTAGCATAATATGCTTGAAGTTCACACGGAGGTGCACTAATCTCCAGTATATTATCTTGGAAATTTTCGTGTTCCAGCAAAATAATGGCTATTTTTTAATACATTTGTAAACGGTAGCTATTTTTCAATGACTAGTATGAAAACTGGCTAGGCGTGCTATTTTTACTAATTCGCTGCATTTAAACAAATGGGTTGAGGGCCAAAAATGAAGGCCCAATCTTTCATAACATTCGTTTAAGGAGTATTATCACTTTTAACCCCTGCCAGAAACTATTTATCTTTGAAAACCGAAAATGTATAAAATTTATATAATTTTTTGTTATTATTTTTACAGCGGCTATACAATGTCATTTTTCCTTCATTTAATGCCCACTGGACTTTGCATTAGTACATGACCCAAATTAAAGTTTTCTTCAGTTACTTATTTATATATATTAATTAATAAAGGGCAAAAACCACTTTTACTCGACGACTGAAACTAATTATATTGGTAGCCATAAAAGTGTATACAATTTATATATATATATATATATATATATATATATATATATATATATATATATATTATGAGTCTAATATTAAAGTAAGATGCATGATGCATGGGAAAAAAGAAAGGTTGGCTATTATTTGAGAGTAGTTCTACAATGTCATTTTTCATATATTATAACAAGTATAATATTAAAATAGGATGCAGGACACATGGAAAGAAATGTGTGTGCAACATTTAGCTCTAGTTAATATAAACACTAACTGAATACATGGAAAAATAATACACCCCGCATCCGTAGAGGAAAAAAGGAAAAATGGCCAAAACTGTCATCAGACTATTCGATTTTGTACAAATATGCTCTCTTTCTATCTATTGAGCCAAAAATGTCACCACCGTTATCTTTCAGGCTCACTTATGCCCCTATGACTAACGGTCAATCCAAATAAACTTTTTATTTATTTTTCATTGACTGTTAGTCGTAGGAGCATAAGTGAGCCAGAAAGATAACAATGGGGAAATTTTTGGCTCAAATATATTTATACCATATTGCATAGTCTGAGAATAGTTTTGGCCCTTTTCCCAAAAAAAAAAGAAAAAGAAAAGTAGGACTAGTTGAAGTTATTAGACGTGAAGAATTATTCAAAAAAGGCGAAATATATAAACAACCCCTTTATGTTGCCCTCAACGACCAAATAAACACTTCAACTGGCCCAATTATCAATTACACACTTTCTTCTCGACTGAAGTACAACCTTGTGAACCCCTTAGGCTGACATGGCAATGCGTATGCTTTATATCCACAAATAAGCGCGTGAAACCCTTAAAATTAATTTTTTACTTTTTTGAAAACTGAATTTTACTTTATATGGTCCCCACTTACCTTCTTCTTTCTTTTGCCCACTTCAATTCATTTCACAGATTTCCTTCTTCAAAATTTTCACCTTCAATGGAGGACTAGAACAATTTCCATGGCAGCCCAAATAGCAAGCTAATATAGGAAAATTACCTCATTTTGTACTTATTTCTCCTTTCGATCTCAAACTGCCACTACCATCTCCACCGTTGCTACGCCACCATCATAAGAACTCCGTCCACCTACTCCTGCCCTCTACTACTACTTTAGCCGCCTCCACCACATACAAAAAAGCATAGCAATAAAAATCTACAATATGTCTCGACCAGCTCCACCAACCGTCGATACTCCGGTATCATCTCCTTCTTTCGGTTCTTCTCCTCCATCCGTCGCCACCGCTCCTGGCGGTTCTCCTCCCAACTCTCCTAATTCTGGTTCCTTGAATAGAGTTGTCGTCACCGGATATGCTATTGTAGTTGTATTTGCCGCTGCTTTGATGCTTTAAATCTTTGACATTCACAGGCTTGACCGCTGTTGATTTGTTTTTACTATAACCAATTTGATGTTGAATATTACAATTGGATTCTTTATTTATTTATGGAGATACTATGATGTATTCATCTTAGCTCGCCTCCAATGTGTATGTAGTTGTTCTGATAATGAGAATTCATATATTCACCAAACAAATTTGGTAAGCATATATGAGCATTGACAAGATTAGAGATCTTTTGCTCGTATCGTATTTGGGTGGTTGGAGCTGTCTGTAAATTCTATTTTTTGGTTATTCCGGTAAGACTTCATTTTTACCGGACTAGAACTCGCCGGAAGTTTGGACTAATATTATGAGATAGCTAGGTGGGGCGCGGGTGTGGGGAAGGAGGTCAGATGGTTGTTCTTGTTTTTATTCCTTAAATGTATTTTTATTTTTTTGTTTATTATATGTGTCAAATTTCTATTACAAATTACACGTGTCGTCTATTAATTGGCTCATTTGACACGTCATTAGCGAGTGAAACTCACGTATATGATTTGTTGCACTTGGGTGTTTATTTAATCTAGTTAATGGACACTTGAAGTGTCTAAATGGTAAATGGTTCAGTTGAGGTGTTTGTCTGGTCGTTGTGGACAACTTTAAAGGGCCGTTTATGTATTTCGCCTTCAAAAAAACTTCTGAGACAACCATAGGGTTTGACTAATTTTGTGGAATTTTTTTTGTTTTTCTGGGAATTCATACTGGCTGTTTTCTTGGATTCCTTCAAAACATGGATTAAGTTATCCAAGCAAATCTCAGGCATTCCTAGGAGTTTTTGCGCATCAAATTTTCTGCAACATCACATGGACTCATGTTTACTTCCTCTAGTAAACTTTGAATTTGTTGGAAGAGAGGGTGTGTTTTAATAGCTAAGTAATTCTTAGCCAACACTTTGAATGCTTCATATCTACAGTATGACATCAATGTGCATATCCATCCGTCCTCGACATATGCGAGCTGGATCAAGTTTGTCCTTAATTATGATTGGTTGTAAATATGATTATCCTCTCTTGAACACAAGCTGACCATATTCCATCAATGAAATTCAACAGTCCTGAAAGTGTAAGTTTGCTAGTTTCTTTATTTTCACTTTCTTTTTCTGTAGCCGAGTCCGAGTCTTATTCAATCTTTGGTATCCGTTTCCTCATTCTTCTTCCTTTTCTTCTTTATCTTACCATTGAGATCAATAGAGCAATAAATGTCTTCCATTACAATAATAGACTTGCTTGTTGTTTCCATGAGCAACTTCTTAAGCCCCGAGTTGTCCTTAATAGAGGTGAGCTCAAGATCATAAGTATCATAATTCAAGAAGTTAGCAATTAGAAATAGCTGAAATCATTGTTGATTTTCCTATCCCTTCTTTCATAACCAGAGTTCGGAGAAGGAAGAGATAAGAGGGCCCTATGGAGAATGTGGTCAGAAATTCATAATAGAGTCCGACCACCATAAAGAAGATAGCTACGCCTCCAAGCCTTACCAACCTTGGAATAATAGTCCTTCCCTTTGCTAAAAGTAATGAGATCGATAATTGTTTCCTCCTTCTTCTTAGGTCCACAACTAGAGTATCAAATGTTGCATGATGCTCAAAATTAATGTCTCTCCACATACCTTTATCATACCAATACCAATTATCCCCGTAGTCGTTGGAGTTGATAGTCTGTTTCTTGTTCTTTTGTCGAATATTCATCAATGGTAATTTGGACAAAAAGGTAGAAGAAATTGGTCAATCGGCTCCAATAATATTTGATGCGTTTGCAAAGAGCATAGGGGAAGAGTTGCTGAATTGTGCCCAAAATGAACATCAGTCCAGCAATTAGTGTTTACCCATTAAAAATGAGTAACAATTACATTTGTACGTGGTTTAAAGGATACATGATTTAATTCAATACAAATGATCAAAGAACAACAAGTACTTAATTTAAAGAAAGAATGCACGATCAAACCAATCATAATTTAACAATCAAGACTGGTCTCAAGTTGAACACCGAAATTCGGCCTCGAACCCTCAATATGAGCTCGATTGTGATTAAAGACAAGAGTAACTGAAGAACACTTCGAATAATAGCTAGAAGACAAAAATGAGCTTTTATTGCTTTGATATGCGTGTTGAAAACCTGTTAAAGTGAAAAATTCTTCCCTTTATATAGTAGGAGAATTTCAACCGTAAGACAAGTCTAAATAAGGTTAAAATCTTCTTTTTTGGTAAATATTGATCCACATTTGATATC
>MU770867.1:878-16888 GCA_026770625.1 Nicotiana glauca | reverse complement strand
GGGGGGGGGGGGGGGGGGGGATAGGGGGATTCGCACTGTAATATCTGGTTGTGGGCAAATATTATGGCTCCCCTTTGTCATGCTCAACCAATTTGTTTTTCCCGTGGTCTAGAAACTTTACTTGGTTTGTGTCCTTTATTTTGCCTTGCTCGATCCCAGATGCATCATTCATTCCTCTCAAGTTCCGAAATGAGGGATCCTTCGGCTTTGCTTGCAATTATGTCAGACCGTTCTTTCTTCTCGTTCCTTTATTGGGGATTCAGGGGGTAACATTGCCCCTAATTTTACCTGTACATAGATAGTCCCCTCACTTTTAGGAGAGAAGATCTATCAAAGTGACGAGAAGCGATTAATTGACCCTGGTTCCTTCTTCCGTATGCTACAACCAGGTCGACAAGTTAGTAAAATGTCCCATCAATCACGTCGTTCTGATTTTGGATACGTGTCGGCCTCTAGTTCACCGTCCTCGAATAAGAAACATCACATATTAATTACCTCTTTTGTATAAAAGCTTCGGTCCTTTTTTCACTTTTCTACTTTCCGATTCTTGAATTCCTCAATTTATCCCCGAACTTTTCACTTTTCTTTAACCCCTTTAAATCTTCATGCATTGTTCTTCATACCTTCATATCTTCATCTTTTCATCTTCAAATCTTCATACTTCATATTTCATCCTTGAACCTCTATGTTTGACCTTCAAATCTTCATCATTATCTTCAAATCTTCATACTCGCCTTCATACATTCAGAACTCGATAGCGAAGACTTCAAAATTCGTGTCTCGACATAGCACCCCTTCAACTTATAATCTGGCCACGGATGCTGAGGTGGCCGTACCTGAAGTGGCCCCAGAACCTCCTTTAAAGAACTTTATTCCCGGAGGCTGCTCTATAGAAAATGACTTCAAAGTCGAAAAGCTTCCAGTGAACAGCATCGAGGCGAGGATATATGGATTTACATATTCTCCATTAGTGAGGACACGCTCCCCACAGTTTGGGAGGTCTACAAATGGGAGGGCAAAGAAGTGGTCGTCCATGGTCCTGATGAGAACATCACCACATATGTGGTGGGGTATCTATGTGCTTACATATACCCTTTCACACGTTCCCGGTGAATCCCATAGTCCCCAAATTTTGCAAAAGGGTACGAGGTCTGTCTCGGGAAGATTCACCCATCTTTTTGGAGCATCGTGTTCCTCCTTCGCAACTTTATTGGTAACATTGAAGCACCCCGATTCAAAATCGACCATATGCTTCGACTAGGGCTGCTTATCGGGGATCATCCAGTTATTTACGCTTAACGGTTTGACTTATCGGTTATCGACTTTTAAATGTATTAATTTGCAAGGCACCCGATAAGATATCAGACAAATCTTTATCGGTTTAGATATTATCTGGCGTTTTATCAACCTATTCGATCTGTATTACAGAGGCCTAATTTGGCAACATACTGATAAAAGCATACAGTGATACAGTGATACCACAACTGCACAACATGATATATTAAAACATTTTTAACATACTGATAGTATCACAAGACAAAACAAATAATGGACAAACATACTTGAACCTTTACACACTAAGGAGCAAGGCAGCAAGCTCCTAAAAAATAGCTTAAATGCAGCCAAGCTTATGGCTCTGCAGTCTACATATTCTTCAGCTAACATAACACTTCTAATAGTGGATAATCTGAAGGGGTATTTAATATACATATGGATAAAATATAAAAATATAAAAATTCTTAATGGGTTTACGGTTTATCCGATAAGAAAATTAAATTATCTGGCCCAAATCGATAAGCCGTTAATTATAAAATTTCAATCCATTCACCACCCGTTAATCTGACAACCTAATACGAATAAGCCATTAAGCCACTTTTGCAGTTCGATTGTGAATACCCCTAGCTCCGACTCTACTGTCCCCGAATCTTCCAATATGGATTTCTAAATCTCGTTCGTGGGGCAAAGAAAGATTCATTATTGAGAATTGACAAAGATAGAGATTGAGGCTGGTAGGGGAAATTTGTTTGGTTAAAAACGAGGATCTCATTCTCTGCGGATTCCTGCCTTTCCCGAAAAAATGGAACCTAGCCTGTAAGTTCCTCCCTTATCGAGTATTTAGAATTTCTTGTCAATTTTTTTCTTCTTTTTCATTAACTGTTATAATCGTCGTATAGTGGTTGTCCGAGTCCCTAATGTAGTTCCCCGCTTCAAAGAGTGGGTTGAGGGGATCTACACACATATGTTGTATTTTGAATGCGAATGGCGCAAACACTCGAAGGGCAAGTGGGAGGCTCATTCCCATGGTGAGTTCTCTTCCTGGCCAATCTTACTTACATATTCAACTACCGTTTTCACTAAATCCCTCTCTTTCTTTAATAGGTTTGCCCAAGACCACTAAGCTCCAGGCATTTAACGAGGATGAGGCTTCGTGATCACTCGATAAACCCTCTACTTTGGGACAGCCTGAGGCTGCTACTAAGGAGGAGAAAAATAGAAGAAAGCAGAAGTCTTCGGGTTCCTCGGATGTCAAAGCCCAAAAGAAGAAAGTAGCGGTTGGGGCCCGAAAGAGCAACAATAAGAGTACCCGGGCTAGGGAACCAGACCCCGATTCCCTCTAATGACTCAGAGATTGTCCTTAAGATGATGACCCAGAGTTCGTCGCCCATAGGACAACCATTGATGAAGAAGATTGGGCGGCAACCGGGGGAAGTGACCGAGAGTCGACCCCTCTTTTTCTCGGGAGCCAGTAGAAAAACAGGTGGTTATGGCCTCCAGAGAAGCTACTCCTGCTCAGAGGGAAGTCACTGATCTTGACATCAGAGAATTGTTGTCTCATATAGTGTCCTTATTTGACGATGCTCAGGATGCCATGGAGAAACCAAATGAGATGGCACGTGCCACAGATGAGGCCCTCAACCTGTTTCTTGAGGGTATGGACATTAGCATGTTGGAGCATTACTTCGGGTTCGGTCACCTAGAGATCCTAAAAAAAGATGTGTCATCGAAAGCAGGAGGGCCAAGCTCAATATTGATGTTGGTGAAGCAGTTCTCTGCTCCGAGCATGGATTTCGACCATAAAAGAATGGTCATGTTTATGATCCCGTCGGATTCCCGAGTGCTGTACGATCAGTTGATGTTATCTTCGCTACTTGGTGACTGAAGAGGATCATGCGAAGATGAACGAGGTTAGCGCTACGAGCCTTTTCAATGAGGCACAACAAGCATTGAACCGTGTAAGTTTCCCTTTCTTTATGTCCTTTGTGTAGCTCATTTAACTTCAGTGTATCTTTGTAATCTAATAAATTTATTTTTCAGGCTTTGATGCTTTGTCATGAAATCTTCTATCAGTCTCAGATGGAATCCAGCTAGCTCGATTTTGAGCTTAAGGAGCAAGTCCGATAAAAGGACATGTATAAGCCTCTCATAGAGCAAAAAGATGAGGCCCTCATGAAAGGGGAGCATGCCAAACTGTCCGGGATGGTAAGGATATCTGAGATTAAAAACAAGAGGTTGAGCATAGCAGCTAACGACACAACCTTGTAGGTCCAAGAGAAAATAGACCTGATTGGCCAGCTCCGATCCCAGATGGATGAGCTCAAAGCTTCAGTAGAGACGTTGAGGAGCATGATGGACCTTCTAGCCTCGGAAAAGGAGGTTACCAAAGAAGAGTTGGCATTAGTCAAGGACAAACTTCAGGTGATAAAGGATAAGGCCGACAAGTGGTCTTGGCTAAATGATGAGCTCCGAGCACAACTAGGTTCGGCTGTTTTGGAACGGGGCAACCTCGGGCGGGAGTATACTGAATTGAAGTCCAAGTTAGAGGCAGCTTTGACCAATTCCTCCGAGGTCAAGGAGATGCTTGCCCAATACAACAACAACATAGAAATAGTGGAGGTCCGCTTAATAACAAATGTCGAGTATGTTAGGTGGTTGTCCCCGAGGGTGACCCTCGAGGAGATTCACTCCTAGGGTTCGATCTGTTAGCCGAGATTGAAGAGGCCAAGTGGCTCGTGGCCGAGGCTAAAGAGTTATATGAGCCTGAGGGTTCCAGTATTGAATCGGGCTCTGGTGAAGACTGGGAGGAGATGCCCAAGCTTATTTTTTATTTTCTTTTTGTTTATTTTGAGGTCATTTTCTCGTGCCTTCGAAAATATTTTTGGAATATATAAAAATTTCCCTTCGGCTATACTGTGTCTTTAACTTTTCAGTATTTATTTGCAACTTTTTATTTAAAGATTTTCATTAATGCCTTAGCATAAAATTGGACATAATCTAAAGTTCTCGTTCCCCCGAAACTAGAATGTGGCCTAGTTTCGATAAAAACTCTGAGTTGCTTAGGCTTCAAAATACTAGATAAAAAATGAATACTTTTAAGATACTTGAATGTTTCAATCGTACACGGCGGTGTTTTGCCGAGGGCAACCTTTTAATAGGTTTTAATCATATGTAAGGACCTTACTCTCTGAGTATTATCTTGGACGTCTATGAGATATTTTGAGTTGGCCGTAGGCTTTCCTATTCGGGCCCTGCCTAATAGGCTCGGTGCCTCTAGGATTCGATAGTTCAAGCTATCTATTTTTTTCGGGCAACATCCCCGACTTGGGAAGGCCCGTAAGCTCTAGGATTTAGGATCCATTATTTTTTTAAGTAACTAAATGAATATATTGATGGTGTAAATGCGATGTGATAAAATATAAAGGACAAAGTTCTTTCATTACTTTGCATGTATAGTACATTAATGGAGGTGCATAAGCTTTTTGCTATATCAAGAGTGAGCTACATAGGTACGACTCGTTTGACCGTTTGACTCTTACAACGAATTCTAATAATCAATCATTGGCTTTTAATATCAAATAATAACACCTTATAAGGATCCTAGATTAGGGGGTAATGGCCCCCACCCCCAGTATTTTAGACAGAACTTGTGAGGGCTGGAATACTATTGGTCCAGTACGGGTGGCTTAGGCAGGCCTTCGAAACTAAGGTAGTAAGTGTTACTATTGTCTTGTTATAAACCTTGTCATAAAACCCACTTCAAAAAATACTGGTCCAAGGGAAAAAGAGTACAACACATGCTTTCAGACCTAATTATCAAATTTACCCTCGGCCGAGTACTTGCATAAGTTAGTCCACAGTATAACGAATTTCAAAGGGAATTTTGGTTGTATCTTAGCAGTAGCCACTTTAAGTGTGCCATGTTCCAGTTGTTCGGTAGTTGCACATCGTTCCTTGACTCGATCTTATATGAACCTTTCTCGGTTATTCCGGCAACTCTATATGGACCTTCCCAGTTTTAGCCTAGTTTCCTATCATTTGGGTTTTTGGTGTGTAGCATTACTTTCCTTAATACCAAGTCCCCGACTTGGAAATGTCTAAGGTTAGCACTTCGGTTGTAGTACCTCTCCACTCGCTGCTTTTGGGCAGCTAACCGGACCAGGGTGGCTTCTCGCCTTTCGTTTAATAAGTCCAAACCTATAGCCATGGCCTCACTATTTGACATCTCAGTAGAATACTAGAATCTCAGGCTTGGTTCTTCCACCTCGACTAGGATTAGGGCTTCTGTACCATAGACTAAAGAGAACATGGTCGCACTGGTACTTGACTTTGAAGTTGTTTGGTATGCCCACAATATTTTGGCTAAGATTTCTTTCCTCTTTTCCTTCGAACCAGTCAATCTCTTATTCAAGTTTTAGAGTATAGTTTTGTTCGTTGACTTTATTTGTTCATTCCCACTAGGGTGGTAAGGTATTGATAATATCTTTTTGATTTTTTGGTCTTTGTGAAACTTACTTACCTTGCTGCCAACGAACTACTTTCTGTTGTCGCAGACGATCTCAGCTAGTATAACGAATCAGCATATTATGTGATCCCAGATGAAGTCGATGACCCCTTTCTCCCAAACCTTCTCAAACACTTGAGCTTTGATCCACTTGGAGAAATAATCGGCCATGAGTAATATGTATTGGACTTAACTAGACTCCCATGGCAGGGGAACGACGATTTCCATCCCCAATTTCATAAACGGCCACGAAGATAGGACCGAGTGAAGAATTTCTCCTGGTTGATAAATCATCAGGGAGTGACTTTGGCACTTGTTAAATTTTCGTACAAAGTCTTTCACATCCTTCTCCATCTCGTTCCAGTAGTAACCAGCTCTGATCAATTTCCGAACTAGGGATTCTGCTCCCGAGTGGTTTCCATAAGTGCATTCTTGTACTTCTCTCACGGCGCAGTCAGTCTTCCCCGGACCAAGCACCTAGTTAGTCACTTGAAAAAGGATTTTTTGAACAATTTCCCCTTGACCAAGCTGAACCAGGAAGCTTTGGCGCAATTGGCTCTTGACTCCTTGGGGTCCGATAACAATTTTACTTTCTTTAGTTAGTCTATGTATTTATTTCTCCAGTCCCAAGTCATGCTTGTCGAGTTCACCTCGGTGTGACCTTCTTCTACCATCGAGTTTATCAACTGTACTACTTCCCTAGAGTTGAATTCATCATAGTCGACCGAAGACCCCAAGTTGGCCAATGTATCGGCCTCATTATTTTGATCCCGAGGTAAGTGCTGTTTATTCCATTCCTTGAATTGGTATAGCAACTTATCCAAATACCCCCGTATTCGTGTGTCTTTCACTTCAAACGTCCTGTTGACTTGGTTTAGGACAAGGAGGGAGTCAGATTTGTCCTCTATCACTTCAGCTCCTGGGCTCTTATCTAGTTCTGCACCTGCAATCATAGCCTCATACTCAGCTTCATTGTTAGTCAATTTTACAGTTCTAATCTCTGTTTTAAAAGCCAGAATTGGGACTTGCCCCGGGGCGGAGCACTCGTAAAATGTTCCTGGGCTTATGTGCGGGGCTTAGTTCCGTGAGACTTACGCCTCGGTCAACGGGGCATAAACCCAACGCCCAGGGTACTGGACTCGCCTAATAGAACTTTATGCAATTGTATGTAACTAACCTTGTAAATCCTCAAATTTTCTTAACAAATCATTGACTATTCAAAATTAATTTTTTCTTAATCATAAATCATTCAGTTTAGAGTATTTTATGTTATAACTAAAATAAAAATTATTGCACATTATCCACTAAGACTGCTATGATTGTAAATTTGAAATAAATCTTTTATTTCAAAAGTATTTATTTATTAACTTTTGTTATGTCTTTACTATATAATAGTCCTTAAATTTTTAGAATAATTTTTTAAAATATTATTTTTTTGACGTTTACAAGATACAATACTTATTTAATTTGATATCTCAATATTAGATAATAACTATTTACAAATAATTAGTTATCATGATATTAATGATGAATTTTGTGTCAATTTATTAACTTATTGAATCTTAAAAATAAATGATGCTAGAGAATCATATTTAAATTGTGAATTATATTTTTATATAAATTCTCTTTTAAATAAAAAGCATATTAAATAAAAGGAGTATTTTAAGTAATATATCAACTTATAATATTTAAATTCTTTCAAGATTTATTACTCCTTAAGAAATACATATAAGATTTCATTTCGAATACGTTACTTTTGATGTTTGAGTTGTAACTACATTGCAACTAATTTGCATATTATGATATATTTCATACTTTTTATATTATTCATAGTCGAATTATAATTTATAAATATTTTAACTTGATTATTTATTATAATTTTGTGATTTTGATGTAATTTTTATAATTATTTTTTATTTTATACTATCTTAAAATTTTTAAAATTAGTAAAATTTAAGGATCCGTGAGACTTATGCCTCGCCTCGTGAGAGGTAAAACTCCTCGCCTCACGCCTCACGCCCCCCGCCTTTTAAAAATATTGGTTCTAATAGACTGCCAAATTAGGTTACATGTAGGTGGTTTTAATACGATGCTGAGCCTGGACCCCTTTGGGTTTGAAACACCATTTGTGAATGTTAAAATATCATGGTATAGCCAGTTTTCACACTGGTTAATGAAAAATAGCCAGCGTTTACCAAATCAATGAAAAATAGCCACTATTTTGCTACAGCAGGGACCGGTCCAGTATAATATACGGGAGTTCTGGTGCATTTGTATACGAACTCCAGCATATTATGCTGGACCGGTATACTTTGCTAACTCCTGTAAAATTTGCGGGAGACTGAAGCACTAGTGCTCCAAACTCCAGTATATTATACTGTACAATTATACTTGCTGGAACTCCTGTAAAATTTGCGGGAGTTCCAACATAATTATGCTTGAACTCCCGTAAAATTTGCGGGAGTTCCAGCACAGTTATCCTGGAACTCCCGTAAAATTTACGGGAGTTCAAGCATACTTATGCTGGAACTCCCGTAAAATCTGCGGCATATTTTTCTGGATTTTGAACAGTGTTTTCGCTCAAATTTAAAGTGGCTAAATTTCGATGACTTTTGAAACTTGGGTATTTTTCAAAGACCAGTGGTGAATCTGGCTATTTTTGAGTTTCTCCCTTTGTGAATAGGGTCAAATCCCCGAGCTAATCCTTGCAGTGAGCAATAAGTCCTTCTCAACTGAGGAGACCAAGGTCGGCGTTAAGTTTGCCATAAAGTCCGCCAAAATTTGAGATTTTATGGTGGTTGAGGGTGTGTAATCGATATCGTACCCGCTATTTTCTATGGATCATTTGGCCAATTGGCTATGCATGACGTTCCTCAGTGGGTACGGGGTTACGACATATACGGGGTGGCATTGAAAGTACAATTTTAATTTCTTAGAAGCGCTTAATAAGGCGAGCGTTCTAGGCGTGGATACCTTGTTTCGGCATCACCCAAGGGTTCTACTAACATAATAAATAAGAAATGGCGTACCTTCTTTTTCCCAGACCAGGACACCACTTACCGCAACCTCAAATATCACCAAGTAGAGGTATAGTTGTTCGTAAGACTTCGGAGTGTGCAACAAGGTAGGGCTTGATAGGTATTGCTCGAGTTCTTCTAAAGCTTGCTGGTATTCTGGGATCTAAGAGAAGTTGTTATTCTTTTTTAATAGTGAGAAAAACTGATGGCTCTCATTCGATGATCTCGAAATAAACCAGCCCAACGCAACTATCCGTCTGGCCAGTCTTTGTACTACCTTAACGTTGTCAACTATGGTGACGTCTTCTATAGCTTTTATTTTATCTGGTTTTGAACTCTATTCTTCAGTTAGATACCATGAACTATAGGAACTTGATCGAGCTTACCCCGACGGCACACTTCTCCGAATTTAGCTTCATGTTGTACTACCTCAATATGTCAAAGGTTTCATGCAAGTGTTTCAAATGGTCCTCTATTCATAGGGTCTTAACCAATATATCGTCAATATAAACTTCAATTAATTTCCCTATTTATTCTTCGAACATCCCGTTAACTAGGTGTTGTTACGTGGCACCAATGTTCTTTAGTCCAAATGGCATAATGTTATAACAATAGGTGCCGAATTTGGTTATGGAATAAGTCCTTTTTTGATCACCCGGTTTCATCTGAATTTTGTTGTACCTGGAATAAGTGTTGAGAAAAATCAGTATCTCGTGTCCAGTCGTTGCATCGATCATTTGATCGATGTTGGGCAAAAGAAACGAGTCCTTTATACACGCCTTGTTTAGATCCTTATAATCTACACAAATCCTAAGTTTGATCGATGTTGGGCAAAGAAAATGAGTCCTTTGGACACGCCTTGTTTAGATCCTTATAATCTACACACATCCTAAGTTTGTTTCCTTTTTTAGGTACAAATACTATGTTATCTAGCCAATCTAGGTATTTAACTTCCCGGATGCAACCTATTTTCAGAAGTTTATATACCTTGTCTTTGATGAATGTGTGTTTGATATCGAACTATGGCCTTATCTTCTCTTTAACCGGATGAAACTTTGGATCTAAGCTCAATTTGTAAGTTGTTACCTCTGGTGTGATCCCTGTCATGTCTAGATGGAACCAGGCGAAACAATCAGTATTAGCTTTAAGAAAATCAATAAGTTTTTTGAGCTCGAGGATTAGTCCCGTGCCCAGGTATACCATTTCAATCTGGTAGGTGCTCAATCAGTATAACCTAGTCCAGCTCCTAGATTGTTGACTTAGTAGCATCGGTGTCATCGAGCTTTGGGACGTCGTAATCATCCTCACCGTCCGCTCCGTGCTCCTTATGTGTTTTTAGCTCGGTTGTGGGAGCGAAAATTGATTGCTATTTGGTTTACTTTTCTTTGATAAGATCCCTACTTTTTGATGTCGAAACTGTGAGCACCTGGATTACTTCATCGATAATGAACATTTCCTTTATTGTCGGCTGCTCCCCAGAGATTGTTTTGAGTCCTCCCGGAGTGGGAAATTTCAGCGGCTGATGTAAGGTTGAAGGCACCGCTCTCATGTTGTGAACCCATGGCATTCCAAACAAGGTGTTGTACCTCATATCTCAACTTTTCATGGTCTCGCACTCCATCGTGAATTCATTAAATACCCGAATTGCTGGTATGATTTGGTCTAACAATTCTAGTTGTTCTACGACCCTAGATCAGATGATGTAGGCTGAGCTATATGGATCAAAACATGTTTAACCCGAGATTTATTGAAAATTACAGATATTACCAGTGCATCATTATAAAGATGGATGATGCCCTTGGCATCTTCGCCATTGGACAAAAAGGCCCATTCTGGGACGTAATCCCGGGTGCATTTTTTCCTCATGATAGAAATTTTGGTGCGTTTTATCATTGACCTTTGGGGGACATCCACTCCCCCATTGATCTTGTTGATCATGTGTTGGGGCTCCTCTTGTTCAACATATTTGTTGGCATCCCTATTTTTATACAGTTTTAGGCCCGTTCACTTAGGACTTCTCGAAGGTGCCCATATTTGAACAATCGAGCTACTTCTTCTCTTAGTTGTGGACAATCTTTGGTCCTATGACCGTGAGTACCATGATATTTACACGCCAAGCTATGATCCCCCTAGGCGAGATCAGACTGTGTGGTCTAGGCCATTTGGTCTATTTGATGTGTCCTATAGCCAATACTATATTTGCAGCATCTATGTTGAAATTATACCTTGATCATTTCGGTGCTTCCCTACTCTTGAGCGACCTGTCAAAATTTCTTTTGCTCATATGGCCCTGTCTACTTGGTCCTTGATAATTTCTCTTATTGTTCTTTGTTGGGTGATGCCTGGATCTGTTTCCCCTCTGATCGCACCGTATGGTTAGTATCGATCTTGGACCAGCCTTGGCTCCTGATCGATGATTCTCCTAGACTTGTCATTTGTTATGTTGGGGTAAACAGACTCTGTAGGGCCCCAAGTTGGTTGTCCGTGACTCTAATCTTTGATTGATACCTGTTGTGGATGTTGGCCTAGATGACTACCGGGTACTCCACCAAGTTTTTCTTTAATTGCTGAGAAGCCACGAAACTTTGGGGGTTGAGCCCTTGAGTAAATGCCTGAACAACCTAATCATTCCCTTTGCTTGACTTTGAAAAGTTCTGGCTTCCTCGTCTTGAACTTGATGGTGTCGACATGGGCCTTTACGAAAGCATATTCGAGCATAGCAAACGAGTCAATTGAATTTGGAGGCAAGTTGTGACACCATATCATTTCTCCCTTGGACAAGGTTTCCCCAAATTTTTTCAGCAATACCGACTCGGTCTTATTGTCTTCTAGGTCATTCGCCTTGATTGTGCATGTATAGGAGGTTACTGTTGATACCCAGTTTTTCCCTCATATATTTTTAAAATGCCTATATAATTTCAAAATAGGGCATAAACATCAATCAATATTTTTCCATAATTTTTTATAATTTAAAGGGATTTTAATTAATTTATTCCTGCATTTTATTATCTAAATTATTACTAATTACATCACAAATAATTTTATAATGATTTATTACTTGATTTTTATCATTTATATTTATATTAAGCTTTAATAATTTTATGCTTAAATATGTTTATATCTTTAGGCAATAATTGCAATAACTTTGCAATAATAACTCTTATATGCATAATTACATTATTTACGCAGAAAATGACTTTTTATATTTTCTAATATTAAATAATTATTATGAATCATTTTATGCATAAATAGCATTTTTTATCATTTATTAGCTATTTTTATAAATTATTTTATCAAATTAATTGGGTATTTAACATTTAGCCTCTTTTAATTTGATTTCTTTTCGCACCTAGCCCAAATTACAACCCCAGCCCAATTAAATTAATCCATTAGACCATAACCCAATTTTTATAAACCGCCTAACCCCAAAATTCGATCCTGGCCGTTGATCTCAAGAGATCAACTGTCCATGATATTCTTACCATTTTTAATTAACCAACAACCCCCAAACCCTAATCATTTTACCAAATTCGCCGCCCCTGAAACCCTCTCTTCTTCTCTTCTCTCTCACCCTCCTCCTAACCCTAGCCCACCGTCACCAGAATCCCTTTGATCCATGGGTTTCTTCTTCGATTCTAGGCCTTATTCGGCCTCCTATCTCTTCTGGTTGTTCGACTTCCATGTTATTTGTTGGAATCTCAAAGAGATTCGACACAGACTTGGTTCAAATCCTTCATTTTCTCGATGAATCCGTCTATGCCCATTCCTATGTTTGTGAGTTCTGATATCTTCGTGTTTATGGCTTCAAATCTCTGGTTCAGACTAGATTTTTCTCACCTCTGTTTATTGTTTTTTACATAACCTAACTATTTCTGGCTAAATCGTTCAGATCTCTTTAGATCTGAAGCAGTTTGAGTTTGTTTGCTACTTTTCCTTTAAGATTCTGCTATTTTTCTTATTATTGTTAACTGATCTTCATTTTCCCCTAAAAGCTAGGGTTCTATCTTTTTAAGTTTCTGCAAAATATTTTAAAATGTTTAAGTTCTTAACTCCAGTTTTCTTCCTTTACTTTTCGACTGATTTTCTTCCCAACGTGTTTATGCCCTAGGGTTTCTAATTATTCTACTGCTTGCTCTAATATTTGCCCATTTATTCTGGTTCTGTCAAATAAACTGATTAATTGGTTTACTTCCTTAATTAGGGTTTGAAATTGTACTACTTTTCAAAACTGATATCTCTCCAAAAGATTCTTACTTATTCTTTCCTTATATGTGATTCATAATTGGTACTACTTTTCTTAATTATATTACTATCCCGATTTCTGGGCTTTTATTATTGTGACCGACCTATAAATGGTCTCTGGACTTTTGTCTTACCTTATTAAACCTCAATCTTGTTTGCTAATTGATTTCGTATGAGATTCTCCTTAATCTAAGTAATAATTCTGTGATTCTGTCCTACTAAGCAATTTGTGTTTAACCCTAATTGATTGATTAACTGATTTCTTTGCCTTATTTGTGTATAATTGATTCTCCTACCGTATTTAGTTTTACTCTACCGTATGCTATATAATCCTTTCACCATTCTGATTTTAAAAGACAGATACGCTTACGAGTACACGCCAAAACACATCAGCTCACACCCACACTTACACACTTACACTCACACAACTTGAGTTCTTTCTATCACTTTAATTTGCTACATTGTCTACCCGGCTGAAAGCCAAGGCTAGACTCTTTGATTCCACCTGCCTTCACCTTCCTGTTTGCTATCTCCTTGATTGGTATGCCTCAATTTTTGTAATCATGTTATATTCTATATGCTATGTGGTCAGTTTACTATGGACATCAACATGCATCTGTTTTAATATCTGTTTCCTAATCATCTCTTTCTCAACTACTATGCTGTAATTCTTATTCCATGTGACTTGTATGACTAGCTTATTTTGAACCTCGACATGTTTAGTTTGCTATATTTTCTAGTTTACTATCCACTAGTATGCTTTAGCCCTTGTTATCTCTTTGTTCTGTATGTCTGTATGGTTAAGTGCTTCAAATTCCAACATGTTTCTACTGGACATATAGTTCATGTTCTGTTCTTGTTATCTTGCTATGTTCATAGCAATTTCAGCATGTTTCTCTGCTTAGTACATGTCTAAAAAATTCCACCTAGTAATAATTAGTAAGCTAAGTAACCTTCAATAATGTGAGACTTTGTTTGATTCAGTTTAGGTACTGCAAATATGTGTGGGCTGTTCTGTTTGTAATTCAAGTGCCCCTGCTCTTTTGTAATTGCTTTAATTGACACAGTTTATGTACCAATCTGTCTGGATTTTGCTTGTCTAGGTGGACTTCTGTTTCTGTTTGCTCCTAAAAAATATTTTCTTCTAAAACTATCTCCTACCCCTTATATATACTATTTTCAAAACTTCTACTCTTAGTTATCTAGGGTCCTACCACCCCCAGTGTGAGCACTGCCTAGGGTCTATGAGACTCCTCTAAACTCTGACATGCTAGGGCTTGTCTTCCAACCTGTTACAAAAATGTTTTCTCTGAAAGGTTCTAGTGTGAGAATTGCCCGGGGTTCCTGAGGCCCTTGGGAACTTTGACGCACCAGAAGCCCAGTTTTGTGTATCATGGATGGACTGCCTGTATGCTTCAAACTTGCTTTGCTTAAAGGCTTGGTTTCTAGGTTGATATTAGGCCTGCTAAGGCTCCCTATAGTGTAATAGTATTTTGTAATTCATTCATATTGGTCTGTAATAATGTAACCGTTCTTGCAATGACAGAAATGAGGTTACTAGTAAAAGCTGGGAGGGCTCTTTTTATATATCTTTGTTCAAACTCGGGTATAAATCATGTCTATAGCTTATTGTGTGAATGTTAGTACTCGCCTAGAAATTATGCCTATAGGATCTTGTCTCACCGTTTGAAATCCGGAGTTCATACTTGGTATCCTCGAAATCCTGTTTATAGGTTTTGTCAATTCTGCATCAAGAATCCATGTTCTACGCATATTCTCAATCTCAGTGTGCATTAGAGATCATGTATATAGGATCTTCTTTGTGTAAATTGCTGAACGTGCCTGGCAATTTTTTAACGTCTCTGTCCAAAGAGATTCCATGCCTATATGAGATATATAAAAAATCAGTTTCTACAACTTAGATATCATGCCTATAGGGAAATTAAAATAAGTTTCTACAACTTAGATATCATGTTTGTAGATATAAAATCAATTTATGCAATTTAGATATCATGTCTATAGGAAATAAATAATCAATCCCAACACCTAGAAACCGTGTTTATATGAACTAACTGATCCTGTAAATTAGAAAGCATGTCTACAGGATCTAAAGAGATAAAAACCTGTTTGTTAAAATCAGTAACTAATTTATAAATTGTAGTTGTTAATTAACAGTTTTAGATACCATGCCTATATGATTTTGCTCTGGTCCTCACATAGGCAAGCCTATAGGGTAATAAAAATTCTGGGTCTAAAAATTGTGATTGTTTGCTTGGAACATGCCCAGATTTAAAACATTAACAAAAATTAGTAGGCAAACTGATAGGTACTGCTGCCTACTTTAATAAAGCTATTATGTATATTCTATTTATGCTTATCTAGATATCCTGCCTATAGGGTCTTAAATTGACAAAATTCTCTATTTGAATTGCGTGCATTTGGTCTTTACTTGTGGAGGTTAACATGAGCCTTTATCTACTTCTTATGTGACAGTCCTATCTGAACTTTTGTTTGTCGCTTAGCTTTCTCATTTTTAAGCAACAGAGGTAAGTCTAGAACTATCCAAAGTAGGGGTCCTAAATGCCTCTAGGACCATAGGTTAGGGATGGGTAATGTACGCATAAGGTACGCATTAGAAGCTACTAGAACGCTTAGGTAATAACTGAAAGATAATAATTGTGTAGTAAAGGAAATGATTACCTGTGTGCTAATGTTATGCGTAACACCCCAATTCGGGGAAAGTTACCAAGTATTGCATGGAAATGATCCTATAGGCTAAAAAACATAGGACACCTTTAATTCTTGTTTTAAAGTAATTATCTATTTGTCTAAATTGTTTATTTTCCCGGATCGGGCCCGCGGGCTAAACGGGCCAAACGGTCCTGGCGGGCCGGTCCTGGGCCTAATGGTGCATAAGGCCCGCGACGGGCCGGTTACAATGTTCAGGCCCACGAAGCCCGGGACCGCTAAGC
>MU770857.1:2844-24860 GCA_026770625.1 Nicotiana glauca | reverse complement strand
TGTTGAGGTAATGAATTGTGTACAAGCTGTAGAGATAGTTGTAATTGTGTAATGGTGCTTGGGAATATGTTTCGGAGGCTCTCTGACAGGTGGATATGTCCATATTACAAGGAAACTCTGGAATTTTTTTTCTAGAATATGGGAGTTAGTGAAAATTTCGAGAGTTTTCATCTCATGTCTTTCAAAACCAGCTGATTTTCAAAATCCGCATTCGAGGACGAATGATTTTAAGTGGGGGAGAATGTAAGGTCCCGTAAATAATTTTTGCTCTCAAAACTTAGTAACCCGTGGTGTCAACTGCGAATATATGTGGTGTCAACCTGTAGAAAGACATTATCCACATTTGTTCCCCGACTCAGTTACTTCTTTCTTTTGTCCGCTCGAGGATGAACAGTTGTTTTAGAGGTGGAGGATGTGACGACCCAAAGGGTCATCACCTATTTCCTCATCCACTTCGTGCTTCTGAGGTCTTGAAAACCTCATTTTTACTTGCCTCAATTTGCGTGCGCAGTCCGGGCGTGTAGCCGGAAGGCTTAAATATGAATTATGTGTGAAAAATAATAAATTTTGATATTAATATGATTAAAGTTGACTTTGGTCAACATTTTTGAGTAAACGGACCCAGACCCGAGATTGGACAATCCCGGAAGGTCCGTAGAAAAATATGGGACTCGGGCATATGCCCGGAGTCGAATTCGAGGTCTAGAGCCCGAGGAAAGAATTTTTCTGTGAAATTGTTTTTTTGAAATTATTAAGGAAAAAGGAAATGAAAATTGATTAAAAGACTGTGGTATTGTAAGGTCCCGTAAATAATTTTTGGTCTCAAAACTTAGTAACCTGTGGTGTCAACTGCGAATATATGTTCGGACCCTTGGTAGTGATCTAAGCCCTTAAAAAAATAAATCAAAAGAGTCAATTTTCCAGAAAAATGTCACTTATGCGGTCCAGAATGTGGTCGCAGATCAGCTATGCGGACTGCATTCCTACTGCAGAATGAAGCAGAGAGTTGGGCTAAGTTGATGTCAAAAATGCGGTCCATTATGCGACCGCATAATCAATATGCGGACCGCATTCTTACTGTAGAGTGAATCAGGGAGTTGGTCTAAGTTGATGTTAAAAATGCGGTCCATTATGCGACCGCTTATTCAGTATGCGGACCGCATTTCCACCGCATACCCATGCATAGATGTCCAGTGATTTGGGGTCTGTTATGCAGTCCAATATGCGGACAACATTCCAATTCTGCGATCGCATAGTGCGACCGCAGATCTTACCCGGACTTCCATTTTCTAAAATTTAAAACCCGACCCCCTTTCTTATATAACACCAACCCCTCATTTTACATATTTTCTGAACAAAAAAAGAGAGAGGGAGGAGGGGTTCTTGAGAGAAGGCTAATTTTTCCCCAAAGAATTTGTTCCTCAAATTATCTGGTCTGGGAAATTTTAAAGCAAGTGTCTTCATCTCCATTTCTTCAGGTACAATGCCTACCCCATTTTCACTGACTTTCAGATTTATTGAGAGGGGGAAAAGTCTCATGCATTAGTTCTTGATAATAGGGGTTGAAACATCATGCATGTTTATAAAAACCTAAAATCTAGTAAGAGTAGTTGGGAAGGAGTGAAGGAATTGTGTAAAGAAGGGTTGATAACCTAAATTTACTTGGTTAGTAATTGTGAACTTCGATTCTAAGAAATATGTGTTAACGTGTAAACAAGATTGACGTGGCTAAATTGCTTGGTGACTGATAATAGGAGTTTAAAAGGGGAATTCGACTCCAGGTATGTATGGCTAACCTTGACTTTGTACAATTGCCTCGTTGGTGTTCAATGTTGGGTATGTAACATTCACGTGGGTAATTTGTGAAATTTGTGTGATTTCATGATTGTGATAATAACATCTACGACTTATCGTGGGCAAGTATTGTTGTAACGTGAAACACTGTGAATTGTGGAAGATGACTGAAATAGTATCAATGGTTATGGAAACACTTGTAAAATTATTGTTGCTATCCCTTAAGAAGTGTTGTTGTGATCTTTGTGAATTGTTCATTGCTGTTGTTGTGATTGTTTGTGAATTGAAAATGTACGGTGGGATTGGATTGCGCGCTGCAACACGAAGTTATAAGGTGCGGGTTATGGTGATAAGGGCGGCCGAGGCAATAAGGGTGGCCGAGGTAATAAGGGTGGAAAGTGATCAAAATCACTGTTGAAATAAAATATGAGAAAAATGTGAAATCTATTGATGTGGAAATATGGAAGGGGAAACAGGAGATTTTGTAAAAATTTGTTTGGCTTGATTTTTCTTTCTTTATGGAATTGATTGTTGTTTCTATTACTGTTACTTATTTGTCTATGGCTTGAGTTTACTTGGCGCAAAGTTTGTTATACATACCAGTACAATTCAAGTGTACTGACATCCCTTTTGCCGGGGGCGCTACATTTGTGTCATGATTTTAGGTAGATCTGCAGCAGGTATTCCTGCCCACCGATCGTAGCTCCCTCTTCGCCTTCCGTCAACTGTTTTGGTGAGCCCCATTCCTCTCGGGGCCCTACGTGGATCCGGCCAGTTGTTTCTGTAGTTTTATTTTGTTGTTGTGTAAGGTATAGCCCGAGCCTTGTTACTGGCAAGTACTATATCATTCCGTTGTATCTTTAGAGGCTCCGTAGACAATGGATGTGTGTTAGAGGCTATGTATATTCATGTTTCTTTTGTTGGACAACGAATTGGTAATTTCACTAATTATTATGTATGTATGTTTGAAAAAAAAAGGGTGATCTAAAATTATTTATATGGCTAGTTCTTGGAATACCGAATAAGGAAAACAAGGGGTGGCTCGTGGGTTAGGAAAGGCACCCAGGTCCGTTTGACTAGGGATACCCGATCGAGCGCCGGTCATGTCCCTCGATTTTGGGGTGTGACAGGTATCGGGATTGTAATTTGGTTCCGACACCTAGTACAAATCTTAAATATATGCTAAGCGCTTTCTGTAAAGTTTGGTCGAAATCAGACGTCATTTGACGTATTTCGGACCTAAATATCTAAAGTTGGAAGTTTGTGAAGTTTGAAATGAAAGTGATGATATTTAGGTTTGATTCCTCGTTTATGATGTTATTTCAGCGATTTGATCGCACGGTTAAGTTCGTAGGATATTGTTGAGTTAGTGCGTGGGTTTGGTTAGGAGCCCCGAGGGCTCGGAAGTGTTTCGAAGTGATTCCAGGCTTAGAAAAATTGCAGAAGTTTCAGTTCTGGTGTGCTGATATCGAGTACTATGCGATCGCATAGGCCTTTGCGCGATCACATAGAGATAAATTCCAGATGCCCTGTTTGTTCAATGCGATCGCATAGAGTAACCACTCTTCGTTCAATGCGATCGCATTACCTCTCTGCGATCGCAATGTATAAAGCCAAATATTTGGAATGGATCCTGCTTTCTTCTATGCGTTCGCAATAGACCTTCCGCGATCGCAGAGGCCAACATTCCTATCCCTATGCGATCACATCAGTCCCTTCGCGATCGCATAGTGTATTTTCTGCCCAATTATATTATAATTTCCAGAACAGTAGCTACGGGATTTTCACAAAAAAATACACGAACTCCTTTCTTCTCCAAGCACTTAGCCGTCCATTGAAGCTCCTTTTCACCAAGACTTCTTAGGTTATTAATCTGTACTCCTTTTCTTCATTTTTCCATCAAAATCTCTTGAATTCCTAGACCTAAAACATGTAATTTAGGGTGTAAATTGGGGAAATTGGGTAGAACTAGGGCTTTTTACTTTTTCTTGATTTAGACCTCATTTTAGGGTCTAATTTGAGAATAAATTACATATTCGGGCTCGTGGGTGAATGAGGGATTTGATTTTTGTCCAAACCTCATGTTTTGACCAAGCGGGATTGGGGGCGATTTTGGAATTTTTGGGAAAAACTTGGGAGATTCATTTTTATGCGTTCAAATTGATTCATATAGTGTTTATTAAAGTAATTGAGCAATTTGTGATTAGATTAGAGCGAATTGGAGGTGGAACCGCGAGGTAAAGCGATAATTGAGGATTAAGTGGATTTCAAGGCTTTGAGGTAAGTGTTTGGTTTAACAATTCCTTGAGGGAATAGGAGTTGAGTCTTGTTGCTAATTGCTATGTGATCGAGTACGATGTATAGGCATGGTTACGAGTATCTATACATTGGTGTCTAGCATGATCGTGAGTCCTTATAATGTGATTATCATGAATTGGTTGTGAATTTCATGTTTATTGGATGATTTATATATGTTGTGAATAACATGTGAACGAAGATATGATCATTTGATTCCTAGGAGCATTGGCTCGAATTGTGATACGAATATTGAAAGTATATGAAATGACTTGACTCTTTGGAGCGTTGGCTCAAAATGGAAGAGTGAATTATAAGATAAGAAAAGTAAGAAAGAGAAAGCGTTGTTAATTATTCCCTTGCCGGGACGTTTGGTTGAACTTGTTGGTTTCTTTCCCATGCTAGGATTTTTGTCAAATATTTGCTTATTTTTATGCCCCTTAATCGTGACTGTTGTTTAGGGAGTCAGACTGTCAAATGATATGGATCGGGTTGCGCGCCGCAACAATGTTATTGAGGATCGGGTTGCACGCCGCAACAATGATATTGAGGATCGGGTTGCACGCCGCAACAATAATATATGAGGGTCGGGTTATGCGCCATAACAATGATACATGATAAATGATATGGGTCGGGTTGCACGCCGTAACAGTGGTATTTGTGGATCGGGTTGCACGCCGCAATAATGAAAATTATGGATCGGGTTGCACACCGCAACATTTATTGATACCATGTGTTTATTTTGAGTATTGATTCCTTGTTGATTGTGAATCTAAGATGATTTAGTTTGTTACTCGGGATTACTGTTACTATTGTTATCTCCCCAGAGCATGTTTCCCCCTACTATATTGTTAGTTGTTTGGTATTTCATTTCCGTTGTATATTTATAACTGCACAAGTTTATGTGGTGTCCGGTCTAGCCTCGTCACTACTTCGTCGGGGTTAGGCTAGACACTTACCAGCACATGGGGTCGGTTGTGCTGATGCTACACTTCTGTGCATTTTTGCACAGGTCTAGGTTTTGAGGAGAATCAACAACATTAGTACGGGAGCAGGCTTTCATTTTCACGAGACCGAGGTAGCCTTGCAGGCGTCCGCAGGCCCGACGTCTCATCCTTATTTTCTCTTTTAGACTGTTGCCTCCTTGTTTTAGATACAGACAGCTTATATGTTTCTTTCAGACCTTTGTATTTAGTATATTATTAGTAGTTCGTGAGTAATGTGACACCAAATCTTGGGTAGAGGCTATTATTGACTGTTTTGCGTTTTGATTCAAATTTATAAATCAAACTTCTGCTATTATTCTTATTAAATTTCATCATCTATATTGATGCTATAAATTGTTAAAATAATTGTTTAGTAATGGAAAGGTAATTGAGTAGACTTGCCTAGCTACCACGAGTAGGCGCCATCACGACTCCGATGGTGGGAAATCCGGGTCGTGACAGTCCGGAAGACTTAAAATTAAATCCCATTATCTGGGAGGGTCCTGAAAACTTGAAACTAAATCCCATTTTCCAGGAGGGTCCTGAAGACTTAAACTAAATCCCATTATCCAGGAGGGTCCTGAAAAGTTGAAACTAATTCCCATTATCCATGAGGGTCCTTAAGACTTGAAACTAAATCCCATTATCTAGGAGGATCCTGAAGACTTGAAACTAAATCCCATTATCTTGGAGGGTCCTGAAGACTTAAAACTAAATCCCATTATCTAGGAGGGTCCTGAAAACATGAAACTAAATCCCATTATCTAGGACGGTCCTAAAAACCTAAAACTAAACCCCATTATCCAGGAGGGTCCTGAAAACTTGAAACTAAATCCCATTATCCAGGAGGGTCCTTGTCACGCCCCCTTTTTCTCGCGAAACAGGGTTTATGAAATTTTGGTTGGGACAACTCTTTCCTTTTGGGAAAAGGGTTTTGCAATTCTGAAGAGTTGCCACCTAACAATTTTAAGGTGCATTAGGGAACCTATAGGGTTCATTTCTAACGATGTTTGATAACTAGAGATAGGGTAAGGGCTTGAAGTTATCCTAAGGGGAAGGTGTTTGGCACCCATCAGGATCTACTAGTGTGGTTCCCGGCTAGACAGTTTTTGTGAATTTTTGCAATTAGCAAATAGACAAGTAGGGCTCAAATAATAGTGAATATAAATTCACAAGCACAAGTGTTTTAAACAACTAATGAAAAAGCTAAATTTTGAAATTGATTATGAGTTAACCATATTTGAGAATATAAATGGGTGTCTTAGGTTTTTTTATAATATAGAAGACATCAATACAATGCTCGGTAATCACTCCTTACAAAATGCGCTATGTGTGGCATTAGAGCACCGGTCATCATATCTATATCTACCATTTCCCGTCCCGTGAATGTAAGTAAAGCGAGGATTGGTCTCGACCCTTATTGCATGTTGTTACCCGACCCTTCCTATCAGTCCTGGAGGAATTTAGGACTCCTATCCTATAAGCACGAGGTTCTGCGCAGGCCGTCAGGTTTATAGGCAAAATACTAAGCGACAAACAAGAACATATAAGATTGCATTTAAGGGGAAAACATATAAGCAAGTAGAAGGCTCAGGTATACCTCCACAAATAATACACATAGATAGCATGACTCATGCACAACTAAGGTCCACATTTAGATCTTAACAAAGTTTTAAGGTGATAACAGTGAATAAAATTTACATACAGATTTTTAATATGCTGGCAGTTAAACAAAGACAGTTTTGTTTTTTTATTTAATTAATTACCTACGGCTTGCCTAGGAGTTAAGCAATACACAATAGTTATTCCGAGTTATTAAGACAGTTTAGAGATTGTTTTTACCTAAAACATATTGTTCTAGTTGTAGAGATTGTTACCAATTGTTAATCAGAAAACATCACAATGTGAAAATTATTACTTTACTACCTTTTCATGAATTAGTAATTAACTAGGCGTTTTAAAGAAAAACGCAAACCGGATCCTAGAACATGATATCTAATATGCACATGTAAATGGTAGGGTTGTTGAAAATAGATTCCCTAAGGCATGATTTCTAAATATACACAAGAGCTGCAGAATGCAACTTCTGAAAGTACAGGAGTAACATCTTATATGCCAATGTCTTTATTCTCCAAGGAGCAAGATTTCTAAGTGATAAAACATAAAACATAGATTAATGAATGGAGTGCTGAAGCAAGAAACATGGGTCCTAAGAACATGATTTCTAATGCATGCATGAATCCTAAGAATGGTTTCTATTATACAATTAGGAATCTAAACCTAATGACACGTTTTCTACCCTTAACAAATTATAGCATGCATATTTACCCTATCCTTTTTCACTAGCCACTCCAACACTTGTTTACAAATTATTACAGACCATGTGATTGAATTACATAAGAAGAAATGAAAAATAAAGAAGTTAAAACTATATGAAGCCTAATTTGGACTTTGCTCTCTGAGTTTTGTAATAAACCACGTCAAATGCCAATATTGTTCCATAACCTATCTTATATCTAGGTGTGTTAGAGTTCCCTAAGGACCTCAAGGGATCTCGGGCGGTGCTCACAACGAGATTGCATAACCAAAATAGAGCGAGTGCAGTGTGGAAGGCCAGCTTTCATGTGTCCAAGTTCAGAGGGAGCTCAAGGGTCCCAAGGTAAGGCTCACACAAAAGGGGAAGAACCTAGTATTCTTAGAGTACAATGAAAGTGCAGAACACATGTTTGAAAGGAGTTTGTTTAAAAACTGGACTGACAAGTCCATTTGAAAGCAACCAGTAACGAGATGGTTGAAAGCAGTTGTAGTAGTAAGCAAAACTCAAACATCTTAAGATGGGATCTCACACAGAGTCAGTAGTCACACAGAGGGTCAAGGGATTTGGGGATACACAAACATTTGACTGTAAGCACATAACCCCATCAACGGTCTGTTTTGGACATGCTCAGTAATAGTTGATACTGGCATAATCACAAACCAGTCGAAGAGAACAAAAACACATGGAAGGGATAGGGATTCGAGATTCATAAGATGGTAAGTACACAGTAAATAATTGACAAGGCATGCTTTGAAACACACATAAGGGAATGCACTAATCTAAAGTAAAGGGGAGACATAATAGCATTCTAGTAATGGAACTCAACTACAAGTTTCACAATAGAACCACAAGTAGAAGTAGACCAAAAATGAGAGAAACTGAAATAGTAAGAGAAACATGTTGTTGTCGGGGCTTTAAAATTAAACTAGGACATACCAGTTAAGGAAGCAAGTATAATTCCACAGTCTAGACTTGGCTTTCAGCCGGCTAGACAAGCAATAGCACAAGTAGTAGGGAAAGAAGAGAGAGTTTGAGTGTGTATGTGTGTATTGTGAACTAATTGTTCGTGCGTTGTAAATGAAAGACTTAGGGTATTTATAGCTTTAAAAAATAGGTAGAAAATAAGGTAACAAGTAAAGGTTTAGCACAAACATGGAAGTGATCACAATTAGAATCCCACTACTACAAGTACTCACTTTTAAACAAGGAATTGTAACTTAACAAATACTAACAGGGATAACTTAAGGAAAGAAAATCAGTTTGAGAAATATTGTTCTTTTACCATATAAGGGGTACTAAAAGTATAGAGTATATAATTGAGTCTAAGTAAAGAATATTCTTAATTTGAGGAAAGGATTCAGCAAGAATGAAGCACCACAGTAAATAAGGGAATGGAATCAAATGAGTAAAATTTTAGGAGTTTATAAGAAAACCTTGCAATCAAACCGTAACTTAAGGAAATCAGGATCAATCAAAAGGGAGTCATGATTATGCACTTTGACATATAAATATAGAAGAATGAACAGGCGTATCAGACATGCAAGGTCAACCATATTGACAAAAAAAAGCAAACTAGATGAACACAAAACATACAGAAGTGACATGAGTAGGCTAAGGACTACTCGAAGCATGGTAATCGACAAAGTCCAGTAGTCATGGATAACACATAGAACCAGAGTGAAAAACCAACCAAACAGGTAAAGAAGATCAGGCCAACACACAGAAATAAGTAAAGAGAGTCTTTAAAACTCACAGTAACAAGTGAAGAAATCTTTAAGAAATTAGGGTTTTAACAACGTTGAGTTAAAAGCGGTATGAACTCAGAATCAGTCAAGATAAACAAAGAAAAGGATCTAACCATAAAGAACTCAATCGAAATAGGTATACATACAAAATAAACAAAGACAGTTCCAGAACCCCGGATAAAATGAAAAATATTACGGTTTTCAGCACGATGAATCAGGTAGAAGAAAAACATAAACAAACCATTTAAACATAGTAAAATCATATGACAATACGGAAAATCATAGGATAAGTCTTTTAAAAGAGCTTAAGAAAACCCTAATTTTGAAGATGGAGAGTCACTTTGAAAAGAATTGGGAAAACTGTTGAGAAAAACACCAAGAGGTTCATAATATATACAGATCTAAGACAAATCTGAAAGAAAATCGGAAAATATTTAAAGTTAGGGTTTCGGAGAACCTGGAGAATGTGAGAAAACTTTGAAAAGTTACTGGTTTAGCCGGTAAAGTCACAGATCCTACTCGAACAGCCATAAATGGCCGGAAAATGGCATGGGAAGCCATGGGAAGCAAGTGAACAGCCTCTGGTTCACTTGAAGGCCTCAAAACAATGACACATGCTCAAGAGGGAGCCATAAAGCTGGTAGGTGGTGAGACCACCATGGATTCAAGCAAGGAGATGGCTGGAGAAAGTGGATGAAGTTAATCGGAGAGGAGGGGAGGGGAGAAGGTTCTAGAGAGAACCTGAGAGAGAGAGAGAGAGAGAGAGAGATCAGAGTCGGTTGAGTGAAGAATGAGAGGGTTTGGGGGGGCGGGTCGTTTGGGTTTAATTTAGGAAGGGAAATGGGGACCGTTGATCTGAATGCTCAATGGTCCAGATTGAATGAGGTAGGTGGGTCATGTATGGCTTGGGTTTGGGCTTGGGTCCGATGGGTTTTTAACTGGGTTAAGGGTCTATTAGATTTAGGTTAGATTTGAAAGCCACTTGTCGCTATGAGTTAAATAGCCATTTTCCCCATTTAATTTATAGAAAATATTAGATAATTTCTAAAAATAATTTAAAACCGCTAAAATGATCTACAATACATAGTTAATAATTTAAAAATATAGGATCCAATTTTATGCATTTAAAACCTAATTAAACCTTGAAAAGGCTAATATTGCAATTATATGCAATTTAGCTTTAAAAATACTAAATAAAATTATAAAAATATGTAAAAAATACTTTTGCCATATTTTGGCATAAGTATAAAAATACAATAGGTGTATTATCAAAATAATAATTTTGGAAATAATTATTGGAAATTTTATGTATAAAAAGGGAGAAAATAAATTAATTTAAAACCTTAAAATTATGGACAAAATAATAAAAACCTTGGACATGCTTATATACGGGAGGAAATTGAAAATATACGGGAGAAAATTGGGTATCAACAGCTGCCCCTCTTTACCTGGGAAGAATGAAAGAGTTTCCAGGTAAAGAAATAATGATCAATTTTGATCGAGCGAAACGGTTTGAAGAGATGAGGCTGCACCCCGGCTTTCGAGCTGCCTACATATCCCTGGTTTTATAGGAATCAAGCAGTATGTAGTTCAAGATTCACCAACGGAGTATACCGACGAGGCAATTTCAAGAACGGACGCAACATCTAGGGTTATATGAGTGGACGGTTTACAGGAATCGTTAGGTTTGATATGGCTGCAGGAACTGTAGCGGGATCGCTCCTGCCGAGATGGCTGTTGCCTGCCGGTTTACCTGCAAATAAGCAATACAAGCATATATTGTGCATAAATTTAAACGTAATGAAAATTCCCGTTAGACCATGAATGTTATCATCAGACAATGAGGATGACGTCCTTAGACCATGATGTCCTGGGCCATGAAGCGTATGACAAATGATTCGCAGTCCATGAATGATGATCCTGGGCTATGAGGATGGTGCCTCCGAACCATGATTCCTTTGAATAATGATATGCAAAATTTTGAAAGAGATCCTCAGGCAATGACATGGTGTTCTCAGGCTATGAATATGGTGCCTCCGAACGATGACGCCTTTGGATGAGTTGGCGATATTTCAGCCTATGAAGGATGCAGTATGTGGCGATTTTTCAGCCGTACAATGAGGTATGTGGCGATCTTTCAGCCGTACAATGTCGCAATCTTTCAGCCGTGCAATGCAATATGTGGAGATCTTTCAACTGTGAAATGCAATATATGGTGATCTTTCAGCCGTGCAGGTGCAGTATGTGGCAATCTTTCAGCCGTGCAATGCAATATGTGGCGATCTTTCAACCGTGCAATACAATTGTGGCGATCTTTCAGCCGTGCAGGTGCAGTATGTGCTGATCTTTCAGTCGTGCAATGCAGTATGTGGAAATCTTTCAGCCATGCAGATACAGATGGAGGTAGAGCTTAACCTCGGAAGGTAAAATAGTAGCCTTATGCAAATCGGAAGGCAGAATAGTAGCCTTATGCAAATTGGAAGGTAGAATGGTAGCCTTTAGGAAGGCAGAATGGTAGCCTTATGCAATACAGAAGCAGATGGAGACAACGTTTAGTCTCGGAAGGCAGAATGATAGCCTTATACAATGCAGATGCTGATAGAGACAACACTGAGTCTCGAAAGGCAGAATAGTAGCCTTATGAAAGAAATAAAATAACCAATGACTGTAGAGTTTTCTTAGTTGATAGCAGATTTCGGTATTGCGATTACTGGGAGCATTGTGACATACGGGACATTACTGGTGTGTGATAACAACAAATGTTGGCGAGTGCAGCGGTTTTGAGAATCGTATTCTTGAACACTGTTTGTTCCATGAGCGTACAATATGCTTAATGATTTCATAGTCCTAGTGCCTGCATCGAAAGAAAAATCGTGAGTTTTATAAGGGGGAAGGTTAGTTCGTATCCCTACTGACTTTACTTGACGCATTCGGCTTCGATCTGGTGATACCGTCTGTATCATTGGGGTAGCATTGCTAAACAAAGCAGTTTCAATAATAATCATGCATGATTTTGTAAAAATATGGCATACATTTAAAAATAGCTTTTAGATGTGTCACACCTCCTTTTTCCGAGCTTTACTACACCCCGGAGAAGGGTATAATAAAAAAGGAGTTCTTCCAATTTAAGGACAACCGAAACGGGATTCATTTATTTAAGATTCAGAGTTGCCACTTGGGAGATTTATGGTTTCCCAAGTCACCAGTTTGTAATCCCGAATCGAGGAAAGGGTTTGACTCTGTTTAACAGTCGCAAACCAAAAATCCGGGTAAGAAATTTTGTTAACCCGGGAGAAGGTGTTAGGCCTCCCGAGTTCCGTAGTTCTAGCACGGTCGCTCAACTACTATATTTGGCTAAATTTTAATTTTTATACATGTTAAACCTACAGTGCAATTTTAAAGTTATTTACCGCTTTTAGTAAATTATTATTTTATTTAAGAAAGTGAATGTCGTTTAAGAACATATTTTCGGACCACGTCACATGAAACGCACCCGGATCCTCGACACATTCTTATTCAACGTTTTCGTATTGGATTTGGGTCGCATGAAATGCACACCCGTATTTAGGAAGGTAAGATTAAAGCACGCCTAAAGCGACTAACGTATTGTTATCTTTTGGGGAGGCCGTGAAATCTGCTAAACGGCCTGTCCCAAATACTAAGTATTTTTAATAAGTAATTAATGAGGGCCCCACAATTATGTTTTTAGTTTGGCGAGGCTCGTCTCATTTTTATTATTAAAAGGCCATCCTAAAGTAAACTATGATTTTCTATTTTGTGTTATTTGTCTCTACAGGTTAATTAATTCTTGAATATAAATTTGAGCCCCGAATTCAAGTCCGAATTCAAACAAAAGGGAAAACCCTTTTAGCTTGAACCCGCTACCTAATTCAAAATCCAATTTTGTATTTATGAATTAATTCCCTATATCCCTAATTAATCAATTATTTTACGAAAGCAAATGATTTTCCATCGATAATTTGGGCCCAAGAAAGTTTGGCCCATGGTTGGAATGATATTAGTCTTGCCTTGTGAAAGGCTAGACCTACGTGGGTTATATGACTCATTTTGGGCCTTCTGTTACTGGGTAGAGTTTGGCTTGCAAAGGAGCCCAAATCTCTTCTGTTAGGCCTGGACTTCCCCTTTACACTAAACTTTGATATTTACACACAGCTTTACACTATTCAGGTTCCACAAAACATACACAATTTATGCATTTACTTTGATAAAACAATTGAACTTTTCTGATTTTCAACTTTAATTCGGATTATTTCGTTTATGAGCTACTGGAACGCTACTAAGGCAAGAGGAAACAAAAATTGAGAATATTGAACTAGTGATCAAGCTATTTAGGATCTAATATCAATTTAACTGTTACTACATGAGAAGTCGGTGCTTTAGAAATGACTTTCAACTTAAATTGCCTCCTAATTTTATTAATCAAATTTGTAAGAACAAAATTAAAGTATTTAAAATTGAAATGTAATTTCAAATCACATTATACTATTTGACAATTCTATGCTAAACATATAACCTAAATCAGCTATAACCATTTCAAATCACTCTCAATACCCTAACAATTAATGAACATTAGATCCTTATACGAATTATTAGACATTGACAACATAATATCCAAATCAATCTAAGGCGGTCACGAGCAACGTCAAATATCCCAGTAGTAGTCCAACAGTCCTATTATACATCCCGTACACATATTGTCTATGTAGTTCCAAATAAGCTAATCAAGCAACTATACATAAGAAAAAACTGTAGAGTTAACATAACAGGAGCATTCTCCTGTAAATCCGATGAACTTCTTCATTTCAATTTCCAATTCACAATTACATTGAAGAGATATCAGAAATATGTACCTGGAATTAAGAGAAAAATGAAGAAGAGTATGAAATCAGCTGTAGCAGCAAGTAATCAGCAATCAAACAGCAGCAAAATGGAATCAATAGCCCAGGAAACTTCAAAATCCAACAGGAATGCAGATTTGACCCCAAGCAATCAACTAAATGATCTTAAGAGTTTTCGATCAACTAAAATTCAAGTAGAAGCAATACAAATGAGCAGTTCCTGATCTGCAACTCAATGAAATAGTGATTTATGGATTTACTGAAGTTTTTATTGTTTTTGGATTTTTGTGCTATCAATTTCGAAAAATCTATTCTGAATTTTGAAGAGAGAATTGGAGAGGGAAAATCTAGACCTCTAAACTTGTGAAACAAGTAAGGGACATGCTCTTTTATAGACAAAATTGGAAAGAATTTCAGATTTCCCCCCTTTACACATTAGTCCCTATTTATTTCTATTGTTTACCCCTCCCTTATGACTTGTTATAGATGTAACTACACCCATTTTATTGAAATCTATACTAAAGCCCAATCTAGAAGATTCTATACCCATTATAATTCCTATACTACCCTCACTTCATTTTAGAAATTACTAAATCTAATTAAACTACCATTTTCTATTGCCCAAATTACCCTTAAGATATCTAAGAATTACTATCCAACCCAACAGTCCCTTAAACCTGACTAAGGATCAACTAAACCAAAACAATTAATGGATTATTATATTCCTAATCAGGGAAAATAAAATTAAACTGCCAAAGCACATTGAAACCTAATAAAAACAATTAGAAATCCTAATTTCCACAAGTTTATATCATAAACAAACTATCACTAAAACTAATCAAATAGTAGAAAATTCTATCACTTAAACTACCACTTAAATCATTTAATAAAATCAGATCAGGATTAAAATAGTGACTAGAAAATCAAGACCCAATCGATTAAGGATGCTGAAGCAAAGAAAAATTTAAAAGCTCCTAGATTTAACCAAATCAGAATTATGCACCATTGCCACTGAAATTAACATAGTTGCTAAGTCAGAGTTATCAAACCATGGCCATACTATAGTTGAGTAGTACTTGGGACTAATCAGAAACAAAGAAAAGGACAAGAAATTGATCACTCAAGAAGAAAACAATCAACACAAGAAAACAATCGATGACTAAACATAATTGTTGAAATTGTATTAAAAGGCGAACAACACATGCATAAATAGACAAAACTAAACAAAATAAAAGAAAAAAGATGAAGAAAACTTATCTAGGGTTCTGCCAGAAAATCTTGAAATAGCTATTCGCATTGCTCCGGTCATATTTGAGCCAAACGCTCATAGGGGTTCGATAGGGAAAGACCAATGGGTCTCGTAGTGTTAATCTGGACTCGATTGGGTATTTGGACTTTGGCCGGGTAATTCCAATATAATATTCGAGTCGTTCCGGACAGATTCGAGGTAGAATACCATGGGGGTTGGGTAGAGGAGGTCAAGGCAGTTCTATGGTGTTATTTTGGGGTTGATTGGGTTAACCGGCGACTTGGCCGGAAAATCTTCTGATGAAGATTTGACGAGATGTGGGAGGATTTGAGGGAAACTAATTTGATATTCGAAATGAGGACGAGAAAGAGAATCTGGGGTGTGAATTTGGTCAGTGTTGGCGTAAGTAACGTTCACCGCCGGCGGCGGAGCCGACAGAGCCGACGGAGTTGCATAGGAGGTACGAGGAAGGCGGTGGATGATTTTAGGGTTAGGGGAATTTTCATACAAATATATATTAAATCGTATCAATTAACGATAAACGTTCGATCAAACGAATTAGACGACTCAGATCAATTTGACACCAAACGGTGTCGTTTGGTTTATTAAAAAGGGCAGGCCGGGTCTAGGGTGATTGGGTTGGGCTAGTGCCGGATCCGTGTGTTTTGGGCTCAACATTAACCATAACAGCCCAATTTTTACTTAATTTATTTCATTTCTTTTGCTTTGTTTTCATTTTTTGTATTTTTTGTAATTTGTTTTTGTTTTGTATTTTTCTGATTTTATAAAAATATAAAATTAAGACAAAAATCTAATTACACCATTTAACTCCTAAAATTATTTTAAAAAAATCATATTTAAAGATGAATGCAACAATTATCAATTAAAATTGTCTAAGAACTATTTTTTGTAATTTTCTTTAAATTGTTCTAAAATGAATTAATACCTACTTAATACTAAAATGTGATATTAAATTCCTAATGCAAATACATATTTTTGTACTTTTAATATGAATTATCATGCAACTAATTAACACACAATTCAACAAAATACACAAAAATTGTAAAATCATTTTGTTTGAAAGTTTTGAAATAATTTGCTTAGGGCAAAAGTTACGTGCTCACAACTGCCCCTCTTTGCCCGGAAACACGAAGAGTTTTCGTGCAAAGACAAGTGAGCGGAAATGAGCGATTTTTGCCCGTTCGCATATTCCATGTGAGGCATTTTGAAAGAGTTGACCGCACCCTGCTTCAGAGGCTGCCTACATATCCCGGGCTAAACGGGAATCAGGTCAGTGTAGTTCAGGAAGGTTTGGTAGCTGGGACTACCAGGAGCTGTGATTTTACTGCTGTTGCTGCTGTTACTGCTCGCTGACCCCCTTATTACACCATATCAAGACAAAAAGAAGCTAGCCTAAGCTATGCTCTATGAGTTACAAGAAATCCTATCTATGCCTTCAAACTTGCTCTTATGTTGTCTTGAACTAGTATCTTGTGTTCTTCTAATGGAATTCTTGTTGTTGCCTTGGTGATGTTTTGCCATCCCTCTTGATGATGCTTGACTACTACAATGTGAAATATGTGTCCATTTTTCATGCCTAAGTTTTCTAGGATTGTTGGGTACTTGAAAGTGCTGTGAAGACATACGAGAGTTTTGGGCTACTAGTGCCTGCTTCAGGGAGTGACTTAGTGGTGGGACACATGACCGGATGTTATTTGGTGGATGGGGTGGCTTATGTGGAATTTGGGGACATTCACGGGGTCGGTATTATGGCTGAAAGCATTTAGTAAGAACGACCACCAGACCCTGTCGTCGGCGGAGGCTATGACCTGATGGTTGGACAAAAGATCGGGTGTTGTTCGGGGGATAGGTTTGGGGTTGGTGTTGAGGTTTAACAGGTTTGGCAAAAACAATTACCGGACATTGTTGTGAATGGGGCTTAGCAACATCTTTTCTGTCAATGGCATGACCATCCCGAGCAACCTGTTCGTTCCACATGAGCCAAAAATCCTTAAAGCTCTCCTTGGGTTTCTTTTCCGTCTGAGATAGGGAAGGGCAATTTGGGACAATGTCTTTATTGTACTAAAAATGTCGCACAAAATCTTGAGCCATGTCACCCAATGTAGGCCACCTGCCGACATCGTGAGGATTATGTCATTCTAAAGCTGCCCCAGTCAAGCTCTTACTAAAGTATACCATCAACAAATCATCTTTATCCCCAACACTTTTCATTTCATCGCAATAGACCCTCAGGTGAGTTATCGTATCTCCATTCCTATCGTACAAGTTAAAAGTTGGACCTTTGAATCCTGTGGGCAGGCGAACGTCAGGGGACGCAGACAGTTCTTTGCAAACCATGTTACCATGGCCTCTCATTCCTGGCATGTTTTTTGAGGATTGTTCTTTTGGCTTTATGGCTATTTCATCTCGCCCTACTTTTCCTGTGACCTTTTTATTTCCAGTATGAAGCTCATCCTGAGGGCTCTTCCCGTATTCATTGTTGAGGGTAGCGGATATGAGAGGAAACATTGGTGGTGGCGGGGGTGGTGCCTTCCCAGTCACCCAGGCTTGATATATATCCGCCATGTGTCGTCTTAACATCCGTACATCTTTACTCAACCTATTATCCTGTTCAATCAACTGATGTCGGTCACAGATATTAATCAACTCAGTTTTGCTATCGTTCACCATTGCCTTTTGTCCTAGTGTTGCAACGAGGAATTACCGTTTTAAAACCACAAACCAACCTCCTTTCTGAAATGACAAAATGAAGCCACCATGTTAGCGTTAGGGTATTTTGCTTATTGATTTCCTTTATTTTTCCGCCATTTTCTTTTCTTTTTTCCTTTTTGTGGTTTTTCCCTTGGTTTTTCCCTTTTTTTTCCTTTTTTTTTGTTATGGTCGAATCCTACGTGGATTGCCTACATATCATGACCCCGCATGAATCAGACCGAGCGTAGTTCTTGCAAATTATTGCAAAAATAAAGAGATAATTTTTGAGATTTTCAAATTTGTTTTTCTTGAAGGGAAATTACAGAAGCAGACTCAAAATAAGAAACTACAACTCGATGATTTAAACTAGATCAAGAGTACATCAAAGCTTCACATCCTGGTGTAAGCACGTGATTTTTGCCCCAAGCAAATTATTCCAAAAAAATATGTGCAAAAATGGTTTTTATATGGAAAATTGTTGATAATTATGTGGAAATACTAGTATGTGTTTTATTTTTTGGAAAATAAAGCAAAGAAAATCAAAACAAAATACCATTTTTCGTATTAATTAGAAAATACCAAAAATAGAAATTAATTACTCTTTAATTCTAGAAAATCAGAAAATTAAAAAGAAAAATACAAAGAAAATACAAGGAATAATAAATACAAGAGTAAAATACAAAAATACAGAAAATAAAATAAAAAATATAATATGAAAATACAAGAAAATACAAGAGAAAATACAAGGGATAATACGAGAAATAAAAAATATACCATATATAATACAAAATATAATTGGACCAAGTAACAAAATCAATGGCCCAAATAGATAACACAAAGACATGTCCCAAATTAAAGACTGGTCTGCCTATACAAAAAACCAAAACGACACTGTTTAAGGAGCTGAATCTGGACCGTTGACTAATCATCAAACGGCCCAGGAATAGCGGTCGTCTGATAAATGAAACGACGTCGTTCATCTAAAACAATCAAGACCGTTCGTTTAGTTCATCCAACGGTTGAAGTTGAAAGCCTCATTAAATCCACACGACGTCGTGTGGAATGGATCAATCCTGTCCGTTCATTGGGTGTGATCCAACGGCTGGCACATATCCTTACATAATAAAATATATCAAAGGGTCTGTGTATATTCATTATACACCCTTCGTCTTCATAGCAAAACCCTAGCCGCCCAATGGTTCTCTCCGCCATCGCCGGAATTTTACCGGCGGTGGTTCAGTCCCTGCACCTTTCCGTTCACCCTTCACACCCTTGAACCCATTCCTTCTCCTCTTTCACCCCCATCACCTTAGTTTTGGTCAAAAACCTTTCGTTTGGTTCAAATCTAGAAAAACAACTCGCCGGAACCCTAGCCGGCGACCACCACTTATGAACCCGTGTTAGCCATTAACACCATATGACCGTCTCGTCATCCTCTTCAACCCCCATTAGTTAGATTTCCTCTAATCAGACCCAAACCCTTTGAATATTAAAAAATATGTCGCCGGATACACTTAACCCCAAAACTACCCCCATCAAACCCCTAGCCTCTTACCAAGATTTTTCTTACAAAAAAAGAAGACTCAAAGAGTCTGTTTGAAAGTCCAAAAGCCAAGAAAAGGGCTTATGGACTCTTGATGCCGGAAAATCAAGAACAAGAAAAGAAAAATGAAGAAAAAGAAGAAAGAAGAAAGAAAGAAAGGAAAGGAAAAGGAAAAACACACGAAAAAAGCTAAGTACCCAAAAAACCCTAATTTTCTGTACAGTATACTTGTTTTTGATTGTCTCTTTTCTTCGTGTGTCTCTTGTCATCCTGAGTATAACATAAGTTTGTTGCATGCTTATGTCCTCTTTGTTTATACTTAATTTCTTGACTATGTAATTTTCTGATCTTATACTCTGGATTCGCATGCTCATAGGCCTTTTTCTGATTAAGGTCATTAGCTAAATCACATGCTATGTAGCCATTTAGGGTTCTTACTTGATAAAACTAAATTCATGATTGAGTGTTATGTTAATTGAATTCAACCTATTATCAATCTGTTCCTCTGAATCTTGTTAATTGAGTGTTTAATCGTAATATGGCTATATCTGTAAGACTGTCTAATGCTGGCTATCATTGCAATGCAATTTTGACTTTTGACTTTTCTGAATTCCTGATTAATTAAAGGGTTAATTGGGTAATTAGTCGTAATATGGCTATATCTGTAAGATTGTCTAAATATAGGTTATTTCTGCAACTTAGACTTTGTTACTTAGTCTTAAATTGACTATATTGAAAGACTGTTTAGTAGTGGCTATTTGTGTAATCCAATTTTGACTTTGACCTTTTAAAAAGGGTATGATTGATTAAAGGGTTGGTCGGGTAAATAAAAGTAAAACACAGGGGTTAAAGGAGAAGGGATAAAATGGTATTCGGTAATAAAACTAAGGAGACAGGGGTAATATGGGCATTAAAAAGGGTAGAATCAGTAAATAACAAATGCAAGTGAGGGTGTAATAGGAATTCCAATAAATTAGAACATGGTAGAATTAGCTAGAACCTTCTAGAATGGGTTCTAGTGCAAACCTAAAACAAATAAATGTAGTAATCTATTAATCAATTTAAAAATAAAGGACTGTTAAATAAAATCTGATTTCAAACTTCCCTCAAAATCCAAACTCTATAAATAGGCATGTATTTGCCTTATTTTAGAAGGTTTTTGAACCCTATAGGTTTTAGAACCCTAAAAATTCCTTAAAAAATCTGCTATTTTCTTAAATCTGAAATTACACAATTTCAGATTCAATTTTCTTCTTCCAGACTTCAAATTCCTCTCCAAAAATCCAAAAACAAGTGAATTCAATAGAAAATCAAGGTCAATATTATAGCGAATTTTTTCAATCGAATTGCAGTGTTTCATCTCAATTTTCTCAAATTTTGATTCAATTTTGATTCATCGAAGTCATATACTCATTGACTTCAAGTCTGGATTAGTTTGAACTAAAAAAAAAATAGTTTTCAAGCATCTGAATGTTGTTTTGTTGCTGAGATCTCAATCGATATTTGAAAAGGATCTGGAGGCTTTAAATTTCTATTGCCATTGGACTTGATTTGTTGAGATGTTGTTGCTGTTGTTCTGTATCTGATAGTTTTCAAGTATAATCTGTTGACTTTTTTTTCTTAATCTTCTGGAGTTTCTCATGTACATTTTCAGATCTATAATTCTGTACATCTTTGATTTAAAGTGAAGTTGTGGAGCAATGTTGTTGAACTCTCCATTTTGATTCAAATAATGTTATGTATTTTAGTGTAGATTTATATTCATAATAGAATAGTACTAAATTGAATAATAGAGTGTAAGACTGGACTATTTTTTTTAGAACATTTGAACACTTCAAGTTAAATCTAAATCGTGCAGTGTTATAGTGTTGTTGAATATTCCTTATTTGCGAACATTTGAACATTTGAACACTTAGAATATAAAAGAATACAGTTGTAGTGTTGCTGAATTATAATTGACGTTATGTTTCCCTGGAAGGATTAGCTATGTTTGTTTTCAAAAGTGTTAATGAAATTGTGACGACGAATTTAGTTTAGATACAGTATATTAGCGAAATTCTGATGTTACAATACTAGGTATTTAGTTGTAACTAAGTTCAGGTTTCAAAGAAGCAATCAATGGCCGGCAAGAGATTTAGTAGAGTTTTAGTATTGAAAAATATACATACAAATTCAGACTCTAACAGAAAACTCAAATTTAGTGATTAGTTAAAAATTTAAATGCTTGTTAATGCGTTCCAATGCAACGTATAAATTGGTCAATCAATAATAGTGTAATAAAATTGTGCATACACTAGTGCAATAATTGTAGGTTCAAATTTAAGAGATGTTCATTCATAGGGCTCAAACATAGTATTAACGGGTCTAATTAAATCTCTCATATTGTCGAATAACATCTAAGAGGCCTAAATTTGTAGTTACTTGCTAATATTAGTCTTACCAAAAATTGAAATAGATTTAGTGGAAAATAAATGAAAATATAGTTGCTTTAGGTTTGACCTTAATCAATAAAAAAT
>MU770854.1:0-26641 GCA_026770625.1 Nicotiana glauca | reverse complement strand
GGGGGGGGGGGGGGAAGGGGAGGGGATGAGGAGAGTAGCATAAAAAATATTTTTTACTCCCTAACCAAACACAAAAAAATATTTTGTATAATATTTTCAATTCATCAACCAAATAAGGAAAAACCAGTAATAAAATCACTTATTTTCTAGGAAATATTTTCATAAAAAACCTTTTCGTTCGTACCAAACACACCCTTAGAGTCGTGTTCAAATGCTCATTTACTGCCAAATAACGTGATGATTAGGACTTTTATTCAAAAAAGAAAGGGGATATTTTCTTACTAGCAGACTATAATAAGTAATATTATAAAGCGATATCATAGAAAATTGGCATCAGTTAATGATTAATAAGTGGTGGCATTAAAGTATTGGTGATATCTTTTCAGCGAGAATCAAGCTATAGTAAAATAAAATGGTCCTAGATTTTTTTTTTTTTAAAGCTGAAAACCAATTTATTCCATAACATATTTAAATGGTTAATATCTTTTCGTATATTGTAGGTGGAACCCATCCAAATTCATAACTTATTATTTACGAAATTTGCTATCTTTTGTCTACATTTGTATAGGATACATAATATCATTTATATATTTATTTATTTACCATATATATTCTAGAAAAGATACATATAATTCGTGAAAAAAATACTTGTGGTATATATACATTAAACTGGGTTTATTGTTGTTTTTGTTGTATACATTAAAAACCAAGTATTTTAAAGGGAAAAAACCATGTATAAATACATATGTTGTTTATACACATATTTATATTTAAATATATATCATCAACATACCATTTAAATTTTACGGTATTATAACGCATATATATATATATATATATATATATATATATATATATATATATATATATATGGTATTATATTCGTATATAAACAGCTTATCCAATATTTTATTTCTATACACACATTAATGAAGGGAAAATCTTGAAGGTAAGTTTTCGATTATGGAAAATAAAAAAAGAGTGGAGGATAGAGAGAGAAAAAAAAGTACATTTTTTGCACGGTAAATTAGATGGGTGCATGCTTTAAAGAGTAAATGCTATCTTCTCTTTTAAATGCTAAATATGCTATTAAATATGTTAATCTTGTAATATTTAAAAAGATATGTTGGCTCCGTATATATTTCTTAATAACTGCTTAACAGTATAAAAATCTCTAAAACGGGATATGTTATATTAAACATTTTAATACTTGCATCATAAACACATTTTAATATTTGCAGCATAACTTCTAATTTTACATCATATCGCAGGCGCTGACATGTAATTTTCGCCTGCCATGGCCCAAGCCCGACGCCGGAACCGGATCGCCTAATATTTGTCCGGGATATCAAATACAATTTAAGGAACCTTAATTATTGTTCCGTCATGACTAAATTATATTTTTTGATATTTTACGGCAATTAAACTGGAATTCCGCCAATCGTGCCTGTATTTTCGCCTGCCATGGCCCAAGCCCGACGTCGTGGGACGAAGTCAGAACCGAATCGCCTAATATTTGTCCGGAATATCAAATAACCTTAGTTACCGCCCCGCCATGATCAAATTATATTTTTTGGCATTTTACGAAAATGTGTATAAAGCTGCGTGGTTATTATTGTTGTACTAACATACACTATTTGAGAATTTAGAATACTGTAACATAATTTTGTGTCACAGGTATTATTGCATCCATAAATCATTTGAGTAGACCTATTATAGATATATTTATTAAAATTCTTCTTTTAAATCATATTGGTATTCGAGCCAACGTACATCAACCTCAACTAAGTCATTGAATACATGCTACATCCACGTCGCAAATATCAGATAACTTTGTCTATCAAAATTTTGATAAATAAGAATAATATTTTTTTTAGCTTAGACATATATGTAGTTTGAGTGGGAGAAAATGGGCTACCACCAGCATAAAGCTGAAATCTAATATGAAGTTCAAGGGAAAAATATGAAAACAAAATAAAAAAGAAAGAATTACAAAAAAATACAGATGACTTTGCACCATAATAAAAAAATGGCCCATATTTTTAAGTTTTACCCGACCTAATTCATATTGTACATATTCTGAAAACACTAGCTCTTGCAAATTTAAAATATGTGTTCTTACAACGACTGCTTCTAAAATTTATGAAGTTAAATCTATTTTCTCACAACCACTGCTTTCACTCTCCCTTCTTCTCACATCTTTTACATATGGTACAAGGGGTCGTCCGCCATTACTGCTTCTCGCCCTATGTCACATGGTTGCCATATAAAAAAAATGATGAGTAAAAATCCACCATTGAAAGCCATTCAAAGCTTTGCTTTTAAAGATACGACTTTTTGAGTTTGTTAGTTGTTTGGCTTGGGTGTTGTTCCACTTGATTGAAAATATCAAAAGGAGTTCAAAATTTAAATTTGAAGTGATTTGGAATAGAATTGAGCAAGATTTGAGTTACATTTCAGAAAAGACGCAAGGAAGAAGACGAAGTCAGTTTTTTGTATAATTATGTATATAATCTTGTATAATAGTGTATATGAGTGTATAAACACATCTTATACACTATTATACACTTTTATACACCTTTATTCAAGTGTCTGTAGATGAACTTCTACCACGATTTTCAGTTGCAATTCTTGTTCAAAACCAATCCAAATCTCCATTAAATGACTTCAAATTTTATATATAACCTCCTTATACAAAATTTCTAACAAATCTAAATAACACCCACTCTAAATTTCTCACAAAATCAAATTGGAATTTAAATCCACAAATTTAAGCTTGTTAAAAATCTAACTTTCATCACCTAAATGGATTTGATTTGTTGAACTAATATTTGAGTCATAGTTAACAAAAAAAAAAATTAACTTAAAAGCTAATATTTGAGTCATAGTTACAAAAAATTCGAAAATTAACTTAAAAGCTTTAACAATCTTTTAAAAATTTAAATGGTAATATTGAGAACCTATTGGAGTTATATGTTGAATCTTAACCTATCATTTTTGGGTTAATTGGTTGTAAATTGAAATATGTGCTATAAAATTAACAAGTAGGGAGCACATGTGAAATTTTCCCAATAAAAAATTAGTTATGTAAAAACATGTATTGCGTATTTAAGTAATTTCACATTGGGCTAGTTCTTTCACAACCCCATTTAAATTCTTATTTGTGTTTTCACACTTTCCTATTAGTAACTATATCAAAATTCAATAACAAGAGAACGTTTTGCCTTAATACGAAAAAAGAAAATCATCAGATAAGCCTTGTCATTAATTTCGGGAGTAAAAAGGAAATTTTTCAATGTACTCAACAAACTAACCAGCAGAGTCAATATTTGGTAATTTATTGCTTGAAATAAATGTTGGAAATATCACAAAATTGTTCAAAGCTTGAGGTGTCAGACATACTATCCTTATAGATATTCCACTGGTTAGAATTCGACAAGCTCTTCAAATATAAATCAAAGAGCAAAAACAACAAAGATTTCAAAGTAAAAAACCCGGCAGAGATCATAATAGAGAAGAAAGATAAATTTTATTTTGTGTCTCATACAACTGACACTAGTTATATGAGGCTCCTTTTTGTTTCACAAAATTGTGGACCCCAATCTTACACTTCTGGGTTCAAAAAATTATGAGATAAAAAGTTACCACATACGACTAGTATAAGTTGTATGAGACACAAAATAAAATTTTACGAGAAAAAAGTTTGTAAAAACCCGGCAGAGATCATAATAGTGAAGAAGAAAGTTTGTTAGTGGTATGGGGCTGACTAATTCTCATAAAAAACCAAAGGTTATAATTCTAGAATTACAACATAATTAATCTCAAAGGGAATATATCTGGACATATTCTCGTAAACCTAGGTTGTTTAATGTTATTTTTAAGGCGAAGAGGATGTCGAATGAGTGGAGGTGGAGTACAGTGGTCCCATTGTATAAGAACAAACGTGATTTCAGAGTTGTAACAATTATAGGGGTATCAAATTACTGAGTCATACTATGAAAGTGTGGGAGATGGTGGTCGAAGCGAGGGTGAGGATGACGATGTCCGTTTCCGACAACCAGTTTGGGTTCATGCCAGGCCGTTCTACTACAGAAGCTATACACCTTGTTAGGAGGTTGGTTGAACAGTACGGAGATAGGAAGAAAGACCCGCACATGGTATTTATTGACCTAGAGAAAGCGTATGACAAGGTTCCTAGAGAAGTTCTCTGGAGAACCTTGAAGGCAAAAGGTGTGCCGGTTCCCTACATTATGGCGATTAAGGACATGTATGAAGGGGCTAAGACACTGGTTAAGACAGTAGGAGGCGACTGAGGATTTTCCGGTTGTTATGGGGTTACACCAAGGTTTTGCGCTCTGTCCGTTCTTAATCGCCCTGGTGATGTACGCGTTAACACACCACATTTAAGGAGATGTGCCATGGTGCATGCTATTCCGATAGCATAGTTCTGATTGATGAGTTGCGAGCCGGTATTAACGAGAGGCAGGAGGTTTGGAGACATGCTCTTGAATCTAAGGGTTTCAAGCTTAGCAGGACGAAGATGGAATACCTGAAATGTAAGTTCAGCACTGAGCCGGGGGAAATGGGCGTGGATGAGAGGCTTGAATCACAGGTTATCCCGAGTAGAGGCAGCTTCAAGTACCTTGGGTCGGTTATCCATGGGGGAAAGGAGATCGACGAGGATGTCACACACCGTATTGGGGTAGGTTGGATGAAGTGGAGGTTAGCATCTGGAGTATTGTGTGACAAGAGAGTGCCACTGATACTCAAAGGTAAGTTCTATAAAGCGGTGGTTAGACCGGCCATGATGTATGGGGCTGAGTGTTGGCCTGTTAAGAACTCACATATCCAGAACATGAAGGTAGCAGAAATGAGGATATTGAGGGTAGATGTGTGGGCATACTAGGATGGATAAGATTATGAATGATGATATTCGGGAGAAGGTGCGCACGATTCCCATTGATGACAAGATGCGGGAAGCGAAGCTTAGATGGTTCGGGCATGTACAGAGGAGAAGCCTAGATGCTCCGGCAAGAAGGTGTGAGCGGCTGATTGTGGAAGCACGAGAAGAGGTAGATGACAGCCTAAGAAGTATTTGGGGGAAGTGATCAGGTAGGATATGGCGAGGCTTCAGAAAACCGAGGACATGACACTTGATAGGAAGATGTGGAGGTCGAGTATTAGGGTTGTAGGTTAGGAGGTAGTTGAGTCTTGCCTTACTTCATAACTTTGTGAGACTAGTTTGGTAGGGTTACTATTTCGCTTTTGCTTTGCATCTTTCTTCTGGATTTCATATTGTTCCTATTTTTCCTATGATTTCTATAGTGTTACTGATAGTCTCCTTTTGTCTTTTTGTCTTCTTGAGCCGAGATCTTTCGGAAACAACGTCTCCACTCCTTCGAAGTAGGGGTAAGATCTGCGTACACACTACCCTCCTCAACCCCACTAGTCACTGGGTCGTCATTGTTGTTAAATGTCAAAAATAATTTTTGCGAAACCAGATTTGAAGTAGGCCTTAGATATATCTTGTACGCGCATGAGGGGGCAAATCGACTAGTTTTGCCTTCAAGCCCATTTCTCACGTGCGCGAGTCCACTCCCTTTTACTAGCTTTCTACAAGCGCAATAAAGGATAAACTCATTATAAAATGAAAAAGACAGCTCTTCCTAATCCACAAGGGACAACTTCCTTTTGAGCTACTACACAACTTTTCTAACAATAAATTCACATTTCATCTGATGTGTTATACTCTTCGCTTGTAGATGCGATTGAATTCCTTCCTGTTAGTTCACCTTTGAAAATTTCCTGCACAATATAATCAAAACTGGATTTGGAAATTTTTACGGTCTATTACGAACATATCTGGGAAGTAAATATGAGACTAATTTAACATATGAAAGAGGTTCGAATAAAGCATAATAAATATAGACGATTCACATTGTGAACTCAACTAGTTTAGGAGAAATACCTCAGTCAGTACTGTAAGATTTCTTAGATTCCCTAATCAAGATTCTCAAGTTGTTAGAAAATTTTGCTATCTTTAACTGGCCATGTTCATTCTATCCTAGGAGTATGCATATTTGCTAATAGCTCCTTAGTCTAAAGCAACACATAATAATAGATATTAAATATCAATGAAATTTTTCAGTTGCACGTTGACAATGCAACAAAAGTAACATACTCGAGTTTGTAAGAATCAAGCTTTGGATTTATAAGAAAAAAGAAAAAAGATGTTTAAATACTAAAGCATGAGGATTGAGATGATTCATATGGAAAATTTCTATAATGTTGAAAATGAGTATTTCGTTTCTTGTGAAAATGTTAATGATTTTCGCTTAGAAAAAATTCTGGAATAATGATTGAAACACTACCTCATTTTCACACCAATAGCGACATTGAGCGGCCGGAGATTGATTGGAAAGGCAGACCCTCCTTGTAACCACCTATCTGCCCGTGCTCGTAGCACGATCGAAGATCAAGACTGTGGTCTGGTGGAAAACAAAATCGTCAAATCTTTGGTTGGTGCAGTTCTCTTTGGAAACCACCCTTGTTCATAATGAGGAGGAGTCAACATCCCCTCCTCGATCATCAGATGCCTTACCTTTTTCTTTTTCTCCTCTTTTCATCGATGGCGTATTCTGAGCTCACCTTGTTCTCCTTCCTGCTATCATCTCCATTAATGAAGCCTTATACTTAACATGTGTTAACAGCAAATTAGTTAAGCTATTCTGGGAACTTTGGAGTAATGAATAAGAGATGAGATAACTTGCGAATCCATAACTGACACAGTCAAATCATTTCAAACTCTAGTGATACCACCAAAGTATATGAAAATATCATGGTCACGGTTATGAGAAAGGCAAAGGCATAAACTTCATCACACGAAAAATCAGCAGTTTATAGGAAAAAACATATCCCAAAAAGTAGGGTAAGAAACAAAATTTTCAATATAGATGGTTTAAGTAATACAAAAAGTTTGTTACAGAAATGCATAATCCCCCACTCCCACCCCTAAAAGATCCAAGTATGACATCAATTTCCACTTCCGTACAAGAAAAAGAAAAGAGAATGGCAATACAAACAGATGTATTTATTTTACAACTGGTATTACATATTGTGCTTTGGTAATACTAAGGCAATCTACATCTGTGACTTTTACTAAGGTCTCAAGGCTTACACCTTTGCTTTGTTTGTTAGCAGGTCAAGACATCACAATATAAAGGACCTTTACATAGGTTTTGGCATGTCAAAACATTCAAATGTCATGGAAATAATAGATCAATTTGCTCTTGGGAACTTCATAGTCTTTAGTTGTTTATCCTTTACTTGCAGTTGTTTTTCCTTTGAGCATGATGCAATAATATAGTACAATTACCCTTCAACTTTGCTTTATACAAGGTATGGCAAAACCGGCACCAACAGTGATGCATTACCATGCTAAACATCAGTGTTATCAAAGGCGAAAAGCGCAAAAAAGCTCTAAGGTCCGTTGGGGCTTTAAGCGCAAAGCGCAAATAAAGCGTGGGCTTTAATGAAAAAAGGCACAATGGGAGAAAAAGTAAAAATATGCATGTAGTCCAAGACTAATCATTACAAGCATCAATGACAAATATATGGACAAAGAAATTGAAAAAACTATCACGATAACGTGAAATATTAATTGTTTAAGGTCACCTTTTCGGGATTACACCCATTGGCAAGGAAAAGTATGCAATAGAGCTTTGACGCGACACTAAAGCGCCCACAAAGCGAGGCGAAGTGCTCAATGTGTTTTGAGCCTCGCTTCAGGGCTTAAGCGCGCTTTAAACGCGCCTTTGACAACACTGCTAAACATGCAGATATCGTTTATCTGAAGAGAGCACATCTAAAAGGTCCTCAAATCCTCGTCCGTGAACATCTAAGAGGTCTGCATAAAAGGACCGTAAATATAAAGGAGTTGCAACAATCACTACATAAATCAGGGCAAAAGACAATACCAAGAGCTAGCTACACAATAAGTTAAACTCAGACATACTGTCGTCGCTTCTAAGAGATCCTCAAACTTTCCTGTTATGCACTTAGAAAGCAGATAAAAGATTATCATTGCCTTTCACCGTGCACAAAGGAAAGGTGAGAGCACCATGCATGTGATCGTAATAGATGAAAGCCAAATAAGTTAAGCTCTAGAATAAGAAACATTGAACTTCAAGAAACCACCTAATCATAGCTCAAACTGAAATACATATCCAGAAGGAGATCATTCAATCTTACTTTCCAAGAGATTTAAAGGACCATAAAGCTCTATTAGACCTTGCTCAGTGGTAAATTGTTCACGGACGAGGATTTATGAATCCTTAAGACTGTAATCAGTTAAGCAAACATATCTCCTCACTCAACACCATCCTCACCACTCCTCCAACCCCAAAGAAAGACCTGATGCTTGTGAAGAGAGAACAGTGTCATTTACGAGTCACTCTTGAACTATCTCCAGAAGAAAGAAAAATTAAATTAATTACAAACAGACACGTATGAATCAGGGAATTCTCTTACCAAGCTAAAACCAAAAAAATGTTTGGCAAAAGGTAAAATATTATAAAATGAGTAGCACCAAGGAGGTACTTAACTTTACAAACAGTACCAGTCTTCTACTTCTGCCTGTTAATCCAAAAGAACCAGGATATCAACCAAATCAGCTGCTACACCTTTTACACCAACTATACAAGAATACCGTGCTCAATTTTTCTACTAAGCAACTCACATTCCCAATCTCCTAATCAATGAAATTTCTTCCGGAAAGAAGATTCCATCCACCTTCAGAAAAGCAGCTTGTAACAAGTTTTCTTAATGACGAGTTAATATAAATCTGGAAAAACGTTCCCCAAGGCAGTATTTATCCAGCCAAAGTCTGATATTTCTTCTATTTCCGACTTTTAAGCCTGTATGTGAATTAAATTCATCCCAGCAACTTTGAATTTACTTCCATATAGCTACTCCATAAGGAGCCTTCACCGGCTTTGTGTACTAGGGAGATTACAACAACAACAACAACAACTACCCAGTATAGTCCCACAAAGTGGGGTCTGGGGAGGGTAATATGTAGACAGGCCTTATCCCTACCCGACGGGGCAGAGAGGCTGTTTCCAATCGACCCTCAGCTCAGGGAAGGAAAGGCATAGCTGAAGAATCAATTAACATTAAATCAAGGTCATTAAAGATATATGCGTAATAGCTGCCCGTATGAGTGTTTGAGCAATGTGTCATACAACATGAGCTTTCCCTTTACCTGATCCTATATAGAAACGAAGCACCAACTACTGGTTTCCTTTATTTTCTACCAATCAAGTGAAATCAGCATGCATAGAAACATGAGGTAAAATCTTTAGGTTGTACTTAGGTGATCCAGCTGACAGAAGTAAGAAATGGATTCAAGAGAAGTCTACTCTTGGACCTCCAGTGGTTGAAGTAAAAGATAACTGTATGAGGGCTACTAAGGTCTGGATTGGTTTGGAGCAAATTTGACTCTGAAATTGTACTTCCAAAAGGAATAGATATTTTGTTTTGCTAGAAGCGCACCTTATCCAACCGTGAGGCCAAACCAAATTAACTTCAATCCAACAAATAGGTGGACTGGACGACATACGTATTAACTTTTGCCGCAAAATAAGAGAAGTATAATAACCCTCAGGGGTTGGCCCGGTGGCAATTGACTTGAGCCTTGGGGTATGCTCCCTTTCAAGGTCTCAAGTTCGAAACCCATTAGGTGCGAACAATTTCTGAGGGCCATCGGACCGGATAAAACCTGAATTAACCGTGGTGCACTTGCGGGAAACTCCTTGCCGAGGGCCTGTGCACCCCCGGGATTAGTCGGGGCTCATAGAGACTTGGACACCCGGTGCAAATCAAAAAAGAAAAAAAAGAGAAGTATATTTAACCAACTAGTGTACACTACATAAGTTGTGCATGAGATGATATTACAGAACGTGACAAAATATACTATACTTGGAATTAATGTATAATTGCTAAACTAGAATCAAGAGAACTCTTCAATACATCTCAAGTTTAGACAAATAGGATTCAAGAGAAAATTACAACCTAGACTTGAAGTATTCCAAGATAGATCATGAAGATGGGTCAGACCTCCAAACATGAAATGGCCTCCATGCAAAAACACGAACCAAAAAGCAACAGAATCTATATGTTCTAACCGTTTATAGCAAGACTAAAGAGAAACTTCTATACCTAACCAGCAGTTTATATATTATATCACAATTAAGTGACTAAAATGCGCAAATAATTTATCAAAAGAGTTTTTACCTGAAAATCTGTGCTAGGACAAATATTTCAATGGTTCGAGGACCTAATTCAGTTAAACGCCTCTCATCACGCTCAATTGTATCTTTGTTAAACTCATCTCCAGAAGAACCATCCACTGGCAAAAGGTGTATTGTTATTCTTGCTGAAATGCAGAAATTATCGAGGAAACGAGCTTAACATGTGTCCAAACAGATCAAGGACTGCATGTAACTGCTTGTCAACGATCACACAATGAACTGTTACTTATTGGAATTTGATAGACTCCTAAATAACAGGGCCAAACTTTGTACTAGGGAGATTCCATCTCATAAATTTTACATTCATAACTTTCTTCCACAGTCTTTTCCATAATTAAACCTCAGGCGCCATTTCTATAATAAAATTTTGTTGCGCATTTTCAAACTTTTCTTACTCCCCTACCACCTTCTGTTTTGTCTTTCATGACTGCCGACCATCTCTCTAAATGATGCTTTCTGTTGTCACCCCTGCCTTCCCACAAGGAGTCTGATCTGAATCTATTTACAGGCATTACAAATACTAGAAGAAAATCTTTCAGCAGAATGATACATTCTTTCCAACTCGTGTAACATGCTACCATATTTTTAAAGGCAAATAACCGTATTGAATGACCTAATCCCCTTGTTCCGACGGACTATCCAATGAACTCCTTGACAAGCACATATAGCTCAGAATTATTTGATAAATGTGACTGCAGTTGAAAATCTAGAATCATACACAATTCAAAGGCTAATCATTTAAGGAAAACAGTTTTCTAAAGAAATCCAGTTTGTACTTAGCTGCATCTTATCTTATCTTTTCAAAAGAGAAACTATATATATATATATATATATATATATATATATATATATATATTTATTTATTTATTTATTTATTTATTTCCTTCCCTTAAGTTTCAATTCTTCATTCATGTAAATATTTGTTAGAGAAGCATTATTATTTTCACGTGGACAAGTTTCCCTTTCACCATCCTTTCCTTGTTTCCGATGATGATCTATATATTATGAAGTTCTTCTAGCAAAATATTTTAATAATTAATCATCTTTCATATTTTTTTATTTGTGATACATCTTCAATCAGGAACTAAAGCAAGTGCACTAATTTTCTAACAAGAAGTAATTCATGACTGAATTATTGCACTGACTGTTAACATTTTGTCTTCAAATTATGAAAAAGATAGAATACTTTTACGATAAAAGTTGTTTATTCAGATTTGACAAAGTGAAAGTTCCAAAGGAAAAAAGAATTGAATGCATCCAAGAAAATGCCAAAGGTAAGTAACTGAAAATCCATATAATCATGGTAATCTCAGATAGAGTCAGAGTACACTTGTTTTTTCTCATATAGAATCAGATTACACTTGTTCTTTGTCATACAGATTCAGTTTACACTTGTTCTCTCCTCGGTTCACTTCTTTTCTCAATTTTCTCTCTGGTGCTGCTACAAATATCATCAATCCTTTCTTGAAGGAAGGAGCTTTTCTTAGACTAAAACTCTCTTCACTTGGTAAGAATTGTTCTTTCCCCTCTCTCTCTCTCTCTCTCTCTCTCTCTCTCTCTCTCTCTCTCTGTGTGTGTGTGTGTGTGTGTGTGTGTGTGTGTACATGATATTCAGTTATATAGACATTTCCCTTTCAGATTTGCTACTAACCACTGATCTCTCCTCTCTTGCTCAAGTGGCAGATTAAACTCAGGTTTGACCCTTTTAGAGGTCTGATCTCTTCTCAATCGGTCAATTTTCTTTTTTTTTTTTTTTAACTGATGGTGGTGTCCGGGCCAGCTTGTGTGCACATCGACTATTCCACCGGATACCTGGTATCTCTCACTAGCACAGGTACCGGGTAATTCTGCCCATCAAGATTTAGGCAGATGGGAAGAAGTCACCTACTATTTTTTGTGTCACTTGGGATTTGAACCTTGGTCTTCAAGGTTCGCACCCACTTCATTGACCTGTTGACCACACCCTTGGGCGTGAATCAGTCATTCATTTAGCACATTCCTTCTTGCTAGCAGTATTGTTTATATCCTTGTTCAATGAAGCCTGTTGGGTAGACTTTAAAAGCTCTTCGGTTCCAAGAGATAAATTTCCGTGACAGAGCTTACTTGTTTTCTAATTTCTCGTCAACTAAGTTAAATTAACTACCCTAATTAGCCAGAAGTATGAAACAAGAGGGCACTAACCCCTATGTAATGTCAAAGATGTCCGCATAAAATGTGGGAATATACAATTACATGGCAAGTGATAGATATAAATGTCATTCATAGATTTGCCAGAGAAGATAACATTAACATTCAGAAAACCTACTCAAAATGTTATTTTCTCAAAGAAAATAAAAATGCTTTTAAAGTAGTTATATTAAATTAGTAGAATATAACTCATATTTACTACCTTCATTCATATTCATTACTCACAGTAAGTTACAAAGTGGACAAACATTTACCAAAAGAACCTAAAAGAAATAGCGCGTCCCCTTATTACAAGATGTGCTTAGAACTAAATCAAATTAAAGAGTAGAATCCAAAAGCTTGGTCCATACTAGATCCGACATACAAAATAGGAATACATTATTCATAACTCGATGCAGCTTAGTACTAAATCCAATTTGAGGTGTGAAAGATCTGTAAGCTTATCCAACTGAATAGATGTTATACCACTTGCTCATTCCAGGTTATACTTAGTGCTTGTACAACCTGAATCCGTTAATCCACTAACATGAAATGGCAAACTTATAAATACCCTAGGAGTAGACCTATCCAGTGGGCCATATGAGAGCCTCTAGATACCAGGATATTAAAATGATGACTTTTTTCTTCTTTCTCAATTGGGACTTAAACAATGATTTTAAAGGGGGTTATGAGATGGTACAGCTGATGCCGAAACAATTTTATCATATAATCTTTTTCAAAAATAAATCCTTCCTATATTCCATCTAGAATTGTTTCAACTACAGTTATGTTTTAGTCCTCTCACAAAAATTCAAAATAGTGTTCCTAACAATTGCCCTCATACTCCGCTTCTCATATTTAGGTACACAAGTATGAATCAAAGGCAAGGAACCACACATTTTTCCATATTGAGATAATCATTGTTCTGATATCTGAGAAAATAAGTATCCTTGTCAACTGATAATCTATATGTTCATCGCATTAATTCATACAGTCAATGCATCATAACACATAACGAAGGCCACAGAATTTTCGGATGTTTGTGTCTTTTGTGTTGAATAGTTCTATGTATCAACGGTTTCTTGCAGCTCTTCGTGTTATTAAGACTAACTTGTCTAATCTAGTCTATAAGTAATCTATGTCATAATTTCAGAAGTTGGAAATAACCTCATAGTGCAGGCAAACCGAGGACACAAAAGTTCTCTAATGGATACGGCAAAGGGCGACCAAAGATCTGAAGTGAAAGACTCTGGGAGATCAGTCAAAGCAGATAGATCAATGGGTTGCAAGCTCAATGAGATTTATGCAGCTTTATGTTGTATGCTATGCAGTAAACTGTTTGAAGAAGCCACCACTGTAAACCTTTGCCTTCACACATGTAAGCTTCAATGAGTTGCTTCTCTGTGTTTTTGGCATTTGCAATGCATGCACACCTAAATAGACATTTACGTATGTTGTGTGACCGGGTCTATACTCTTCTCACTTTTGATATTATTACCATAATAAAACAGTAGCACAATTAATAGAAATACCTTTTTTGTAAGGGAAGGGTTTACTAAAATGGTACCGAGATGGTACGCAAAAAGTACAAGAAATTGCGGCGGCTCTTCCACCAATCCTATTACACAATTAATAGAATTATCAATACGAAAAGCTCAGCTACTTCTTTTTAACCAGACGGAACTTCAGATACTTAACATGTCCATGGGCATGTTTAGCACCACAAACCAACTAGCAAAGTACACTTCAAGGTAGATGAGTGTCAAAAATATATTATAGGCTATCAAACTTGAATTATAAACTTATAATTGTCTTTACTTTAACAAAAGTATAAGACTTCCGGGCCAAGAGCTCTTTAAACTAAAAGAAGTGGCAGTATTATTCTCATGATTTGGATACTAAGACTCAGAGGGTTTAAGTTGATCCTTTTCCAGAATGCTTCCATCTTCTAAGAAAATATCTAGTTATCAAATCAGAAGTGCATCTCTTCAGCTATCAATGTTTGTAGTTTCATTTGTTGAGGTGGACATTATCTTTCTTTTGTTGTTATATGTTCGTTTATTGAGATTGGTAATTAGCTGGTTTACTTTATGAAAGAAAACAGTTAGCTTGTTTACTCAATTTTATGATTCTCATCAATATTAGCCTCATGATTGATTCTTATCCATCTAGAAATCAAGAAAGAACATGAAATTGTTAACTTATTTATCTCAGACTTACAACAATTCCTCCTTGCTTGCAGTTTGCAAAAGGTGCATCTATCAAGCAGTTCAAGAAACTAACTGCTGCCCACAATGCAAGGAAGACCTAGGTTCTTCACCTGAAGAGCATCTCAAGTAATTACTGGCCTCATTTCTCTTGCATTTAAAGCTCAATGTTTTGTCAAGTACATATGTGGTCAGAAGCTGCAGAAAGAAATAAGAAATAATGTGATAGTTGATGTGACCTAAGTCTTTTGACACGCTTCAGATAAATGGTTGATTATGGTCTGAGAAATAAAATAGGAACAGTCAGCAGCCAATCAGAAGTTCATTTCATAAGCGCAAAGTTCTTTAACAACCATTTTTGTTTATGAGTATGATCACTATTTCATAGGGCTACAACAGTTCAAAGATCCTTTTTTATTTTAAGCCCTTCCGAATTTCACTTCAAATTGGCTGTGTTCATTAGGATATGAAGGAGTGTAGGGACACAATGCTTCTCTAATCTTATCACAGCTTTAATGCTTGAACAGTCAGATTTATTGCTTCTTAAAGCATAAACTGCCTCTACGCACAAGACTATTTCATTGGACTATCATATCCATTTTCGATAAAACTTTGGGATGTATGAGATATTATTCTGTATACGGTGACCTCTCCTTCAGATCCTTCAGTAATGGTAACCAAACCTATAATTAAGTAGCTGCACAGAACTTAAGGACCTGATGTTTCTTTCTGACACATCACCAGAAGTTTGGCAATTGGAAAGATCATTTGTGTCGATAAGAACCTATCATGTCAGATAGAACTCACAATCTTTTTGAGTCTACATACCTAACCACATACGGGCATCAGTGTTATTAAAAGCTATCGCCTCATTGCTAGAGCGATGAAGCAATAAAAAGCGAGTGTCATCGCTTCATGAGTGAAGCCATGTGCTTCAGTAAAGTGTGTTTTTAAAACAATGACGCGCAAAGTGATCCAAATGGGAAGCAGTAGGTGCTTTTAATCTCAACTTTGAGCAGTTGGATTAATGCCCGCAAATAGTATATTGAATGCTGAAATTAGTTATATTTATGCAACTTAATTATTTATTATAGTGGTAAATTAATATATGTTGGTACTTTTAAATTTTACGTAAATTGTGGGTTTCACTGCAAAGTAGCGTGCGCTTCACTTCTCGCTTTTCGCTTCAAGTCCAATGAATCTTGTGGATTTTTTAGCCCTTTTATCTTTTAAAGACACTGAGTTGCAGCATGTAAGCCGGATCAAAATGTCTGGACTCCAATAAGTTAATGCTCTATTGATGGAAGGCACACCAGGGTGGAAACTCCATCCCTACTTTTCTTTTACTAACCTAATCTCTTCTTTTTGCCAATGGACTGCATATTTTAAACAGAGATGATGAGAAAATACGGTCCATAGCACAGAAAATCCAGTTTCTCCTTACTGGAGAAGGACAACTGGGATCCAAAGCTAATGATGTAACGCAAGGAGCTAGAACTAATAATCAGCTCGAGGATCATGAAATTTCTGAGGAGAAGTTTCTTCACAACCCTGCAGATGCAGAGAAAGAAAATACCTTAGATCGCACGTCCTCACAAGAAAGCTCAGCTTTCTCTACAACTGCATCTGCAGTTAAGGTAGTTATTGGCTCTTGTCCTTTTCTCCGATCAAAAGTTCACTGTATTTGGCATATATATTTTGGAAAGGAATTTGGCCTTAGGTTAGTAGGTTGGTTAGATGTATTTCACATAACCTCAATATAAAAGTCTGTTTCTTTGAAGATGCCTCAGGTTGCTTGCGGTGTATCTCAAACCAATGCTGAAGTAGGTAAGTCCAAGACGGAGGAGATCAGAGGGCAAAAGAAGAAAAAGAGGAACAAGAACAGAAGAGCACGCCAGCTTACACCAGGTGAGACTAGTAAGACTGAGGAGAAAAATTCAGACATTGGGCCAGATGACATTCATAAGGACGAGCATGCCAAAGACAGAGAGTCTTCAACACCTAAAAAGCAAGTTTTGGATGAAAAACAAAAGGAAGTCTGCTCTTTCTGGTTTTCTCTTGTACCACAGGGAGATAAGTACGTACCCGACCAGTCACATCGCTCTCAAGATTCTTATTTCACTGATCTGACACAACTTTGTTCTTTTACTCTTGACAGGAGTGGACGCAGGTTGCCTCCCATTAATAAGTCCTATATCCATCTCAAGTAAGATTTTCACATGCATCTATTCTTTTAGCATAGACTTTAGTATAGAGTAGATTGAATTTTTAATTAGATACATGCATGCAAAAGGGGCCAAGCCACTAATTGCATTTCACGAGATAGCATCTAACACTAGCATTCAATTTCCGTCCTCAATATTGATCTGTCCCCTATATTTTTAAATCTCATTTCTATCACCATGTAAAATGAAATAACTGATTTTGCACATATGCAGAGACAGTAGAATCACCGTATCTGCAATCCAGAAGTACCTCGCACAGAAGCTAAGTATAAATGATCATACTGAGGTAATGATTTTATACACAGTGCTAAACTAATTTCAAATATTGCCTATGTATCAAGAAAATATTGCCTTAATTCATGTAGAAAACAACCAAAAGGGGAAAGAAAACTTTTGAAAAGAAGTGCAAACCTTTTTGAAATTCTTAAACGGGAATCACACAATTCAGTATACAAAAGTGCACAAGCAAAACAACTCGTGAACTATAAATTTAGCCAGAAACTTCTGCCTCAGCGCACCCCCCCAATAATAACATAAAAACTTATGAAAAGCTTTCTTTTCAAGAGTCTCTATCTGTTAAATGAATTAGCTTACAGAGAAAGTGTCAGCCTTGGGAAACAATTGAGTGAGCTAAAATACGAAATAAGATCTGAATATAGACATCTGAGCATTCACTCCAACCAGCTGTCTCTTCAGTTTCCTGGGTAACTAGAAAACTAACGACAATAATCTATGCCTTAATGTATTGTCAAAATTTTGCACTTATTTGACCTAGTTAGCTATATAAAATTCATTTATTAACTACCGCTGTTACATCAAGAACTAGGAAACTGTAAATTTTTTGCCCTCTATTTGGATTAGATACTAGTAATGTTTACATAACATAGACATAGAAACTATGAATGAGAGGGGGAGCAGAACATTTGAATGACTCGAATTAAAAGGACAAAATAAACACGTATAGAACACTGAAACAGATTGCTACGCATTCAAGAAGAAATGTAGAAAGAGTTGCCAAAGTACTGCTTTGCCAATGAATGTTTTCTAATATTTTGTGCAGGTGGATGTTGTATGCTGCAGGCAAAAACTGGACGAAAGTATGACCCTCAAGGACATTCAGCTTATATGGATGTCAGACCTTCAGAATTCAGGAAGGAGAAAGGATAAGTGGGGCACAAAGGAGCTTGTGATTGAGCTAGGGTACATCAGAAGCGAGAAGTCTGGAACTCCCCAAAAGAAATAAAAAGTGTGGCTATCATGGTTTAAATGCAATGAACTTCCTATCCCGCAAAAAACTTAAAGACTATGAGTAGACAATTTCTGTGCTTTCATAATAATAGCCTCGGAGCTATTAGTACCTTTCTTTTTTTGTTGCAACAACTACCAGCCTCGAACTCTTGACCTAGTGGCATGGAGAGGACTCTCTCAACCACTATGAACAAGAAAGGCCAGTATTTAGTACCTTTCTCTGTTTTATTATCGGCAAACAATATATGCTTTGGACCTGTGTTCTCTAGTTTTCTCAATCAAAAATTATGCTATGGACTGCTATTTACCTCTATCATCTAGGTTGCACTGGGCTGCTTGATCGTTGCATATTCCACCACTATGCAATATACAATGAGAAAGTTTTTCAGAATGCGTTTTACAATAAGCAGGTTTTTCAGAAAATCTGGATTGACTTTCACTAATTTATACTCCTCTACAGACAGATGGATGAAAAGCTATTTGGAACTTTTTTGCCCATCAGCTTTTATTATAGAGTTGATACCCCTTCACTTCTGTCCTTCTTTAGCCTATCCATTAGTGCTTGACATACAATTTGTGATTTAAAGAGTCAATTCGAGCTCAAACCAAATATTGATTATTCATATATTGTTGTTCTTCTAGTAGTTCAAACCCTAGTTCAGTCATATTCAAATGAAGCGCTCCCTATGCCCCCAATAAAGAATGATGTACTTCCCTTTTTGCTTCGTCATAAAAAACCTTGACCACCTTCCTTTTCTTTTCAATCAGAAAACTTGACCACCTTCCTTGATACACAAATATTTCTCCCTCCAAAAATGCAAACAACTATAAAACTAAATTACTCCTTATCCATAAAAGATAGTTTTGGATTCTCCCAGAATGTCCACATTATTACTTGAAACCATTTTCCCCTGGCTTTTTATTAGCTTTGATACTATACTAATTCAAAAGCTACAATTATGGAATATCGAACTGACAAAAAAAGTAACTTAGCCAACTCTGCTTCTAAACTTCATTGACCAATCAAGTCATGATAAAATTACAGAAAGATTACTGTACATTATTCCAGACTTGATATGACGTCTTCTCTACGGACTATTTTTCATGACATAAATGACTACGAAATTTGCTCACATTTCCAAATTAGTACTTTACACTTCTTTGTCAAACATGATATGATACTTCATCCTAATATTCTACTCATAATCTCCAAGTAAGTCAAATTGAGTTATTTTGTAGTGGGTGGAGGCTGGAGGGACAAAGTCAGAAGCCCTTGGCTTCTCTTTCCAGTTATCTTCATTGATAAAGATTCTAAAATAAGTTTGCAGTTAGGCATCCAACTTTCCTCCTATAAGAAATCATTAGCTAGTGCATGTACCTCTTCATGCTTTGCTTAACTATAGTGCCAACTACCATACATGTGATGTAAGAAACCATCACAAAGTCAATTCATTTCGTTGCATCATAATTATATTGCTACCAGTAGACCAAGAAAAAGAATTAGAAGAAAGCAATAATCTCCAACAGATGCATAAACTTTAAATTAGCCTTTGGGACTTTGGTTCAGTGGTAAGAGCACGTGTAATGTGTGACCATGTGTGTTAGGCGCACGCGTGTTCAAACCCTACTGTGGCTAAGCCCTAGTATTTAAGAGAAAAAGGGTATAGGGGCACGCCCATTATCCACTAACTTCCAAACCGTGCTCCAACTAGCTCTCTGCAATTTCTCGGTTATCAAAGAAAAAGTTTTGATCTTTAAATACAGAATGGCTGCAGCATCACCAAGCAGCCACTTGACCTTCATGGTGTTGCCAGCCAGTTTGGCCAATTCATATCTTCTCACCAGAAGAAGAACAGTGTACTGTTAGCATGTAATTAGCATACTGCTTTTAACAGAAAATTATCTCCCCAAAGGTATAAATCCCTAAAACAGGAAAAAAAGCTGGCGAAACTGAAGCCATACACATTAAATGACTTCAATTACCATCCATCCACCCCATTTTTCCTTTGGCTTGCACTAACTATTCCTACTCTATCTAGCATCAGTTTGTTAAACTTCTGGCCAGAACAACTCTAAAACTAATAAATATCACCAGTTTAATTTACAAGATATATACTAGCAACTATGAATAGTTGATCTCCAAAGAGTAAATGTTTACTCTAAACAGAACCGATGAACTCCTTGGGTTTCGAGTCCCCACCTTGGCCTCCCGAATAATTACCACACCCCTCCTGGTCCTGAGCCTGGCCTTTCTTTTATTTTAAATTTTTTTCCTATAGGTAGCCAAAGCATATATCACACGACCTGGTGACATACCATCCATGCCCCTTCTCTTCCTCCGCCATAAAGCATCCTGATTCTTTTATTTGTCTTCCATTCCATGTGGACTCCTCCCGTTGTGATGTCTCCGGGGCACTCCCTCACTGGACTCATCCCTCTATAAACAGACTTCTCGGTAGCCGCTTCATGCCCTACTAGAGAGCGCCAAACAAAGGCAGATCTAAAGTGTAACCTAAGGGTTCACGGAATCAATAACTTTTGCCCAGACCCTGTATATATAATAAGAAATCCATTAAATATCTATAACTATTTGACTTTGAACCTAGTAGTTATTGTATATTATTGAGGTCGTTGTACGAACCCATAAATTTCAAATCATGGATCGGCCTCAAGCTCCTAATCCTTATTCTACAGATCAAAAGGAGGTCATTCCCCCATTAATTTCTGGGATTAATACTACAACTACATATCTATCTACCACAGCCTCAAAGTACCCGCAAAAGGAATGAGATGTTTCTTTCAAATTCGTTTGTTTTTAGTTGGGTCAGGGGGTTTGAGCAGAAATGATATTTGAAATAATACAACCAAACATAGTAAGAAAGTTAGTAGTAAAAGTTAGTAGTACTAATTACTAAACATTATGCTTAAAACATTGTGATCAAACCAAACAACCAATAACCTAAAATATGGTACAGTATATATTGTTTATAGTCAAATTAAAACACCGAATTCAGCTTCCAAGCACAGAAAACAAACGAAACACTATAAAGAATAAATAGTACAGTAAACAGTGAAAGCACATGAAAAATAAAATATAATAATATATTGTGAGAGAAAGAGAAGAAATATGGGGTACCCGCGAAAATTACAGAGTAGAGAAGCGTCAAGCTGATAAGCCCTTTAAGTTTTGGGGGTTTGAACGGTTTTGTTGTTGGCGAAGAGACTATATACTGAAGATTTGCAACCGTTTACTTTTCTATTTCCGGGTCTGTTACTCTCTTAACTTTTTTTAATTACATTAAACACCCCTATATTGTTCGGATATTTCAGCTAGCCACCTAAACTAAACCTATTTCCATTTCAACACTTGAATATTTTGGAATTAAAAAGCCACTTGTCTTATTATATTGGATTCTTTACCACATAAGCATGTGTGAACTACATAGTGGTGGCAAAATGGTTAAAAAAAAAAACGTTATTTATCCATATTATCCATTAAAAAATAAATTGGATAATGAAAATGGGTCAAATATAGATAAGAACCATATTATCTACTTAAAAAATGGATAACTAATTGGTTTAACTTTTACATAGCCTCAAATTTGGGGTTCCTTACGTTTGTGATACTAGGAATTCTCCCAAAAGTGATAATATTCAAAAAGTCATTGATAATATGGATATTCAATATTATCTGTCGATTAACCCATTTTTTATTCGTATTTAACATAGGTCAGGTCGGATCGGATAATTTATTCATTTTAACATTACCCGTTCTCGACCCGTTCATATCCTACCCTGGCCTGCCCATTTCCGGCCCCTAATTGTAAAAATTGCACGGGGCGCCCTATTTGGGCCCCCCTTTTTAACCTGTAGTCGCTTTGTCTTTTTGTTTGCATAGGGCGCCCCTTTTTAACCTGTAGCCGCTTTGTCTTTTTGTTTGCACCCGCACCCACTTTTTAAAAAACTTCAGCTTCCCTTTCTCCTCCATTTCTCCTCTTCTTCTCCTTCTTCCCTTTCTGTTTGCTTCTGCAGGTGCTTTGTTGCAATTTATGGTTGGAGTGCAACAACGACCTCTGTCTAAGACCCTTTACTCTCTCCTTTTTACATTTTCCTATGCCTTGGGTTGGAATGTGAACTTCTCGTGTAGCCAAGTTGTTGAATAATACTTTGTTTACTAGTCAAATATTTTAGTTCCATTCCGGTTTAAGGAAGATGCATCGTCTAAGATAGTTGGTAGGATTATAACTGTTCTCATAAACAAGTATGTTGTGATTCTTCTACCACACTAGTACTCCCTCCGTTTCAATTTATGTGAACTCATTTGACTGGCCACGGAGTGTGACGACCCAAAGGGTCATCACCGAAATTCTTCCTTGTTCCATACTTCTAAGGCCTTGAAAACCTCGCTTTTAGTTGCCTCAATTTGCGTGCGCAGTCCGGGCGTGAAGCCAGAAAGTTTTTATGTTAAAATATGTGAATTCTGTGAAAAATTTGAAGAATTTTGGGATTAATATTGATATAGTTGACTTTGGTCAATATTTTGGGTAAACGGACCCGGATCCGTGATTTGACGGTCCCGAAGGGTCTGTAGAAAAATATGGGACTCGGGCATGTGCCCGGAGTCGAAATCCGAGGTCTAAAACCCGAGTAAAAGAATTTTTCTATTAAATTATTTTCTGAAATTATTAAGGGAAAATGGAAATGAAAATGAGTTAGAAAATATTGGTATCGGGCTCGTATTTTGGTTCCGACGCCCGGTACAAGTCTTAAATATGCATTAAGCGCTTTCTGTGAAATTTGGTCGAAATCAGACGTCGTTTGATGTATTTCGAACCTAAATATCTAAAGTTGGAAGTTTATGAACTTGAAATGAAAAATGATAATTTTGAGGTTTGATTCTTTGATTTTGATATTATTTTAGCGATTCGATCGCTTGAGTAAGTTCGTAAGATGTTATTGAGTTAGTGTATGTGTTTGGTTGGGAGCCCCGAGGGCTCGAGAGTGATTCGGAGGTGGTTCGGGGTAGTTTTACATTTAGAAAACATAGCAAATTTTCTGCAATTTTTGCATAGGTCCGTTGTTCAACGTGAACGCGATCTTGTCCCGCGTTCGCGATGCCTTGTGCCCCAACCTTCTTCGCATTCGCGGAACTCCACCGTGTTCGCACTGTTTTGTCATCCCCTTCTTCGCGTTCGCGTGGCTTAAACGCATTCGCATAGTACTGGTGACCCCTCTTCAATGCGTTCGCATACCTCCCCTCGCGAACGCGTAGACCAACCTGGACCCCAATCCCCCGCGACCCCACTTTCTTGAAATTCATATCGCGCGGCTTGTTGCTATGAAAACTAAATTTCTATATTCTATTCTCTCGCAGATGGAGAGAACCCGTGCTAACGGACGTGGTGGACGACCACCAGTGCCACCTAGAGCTCGTGGTCGCGGTAGAGGCAGGGCAGCCGGGACAACACCTGCTGAACCACCAGCTGACCAGGCTCAGGGCCAAATTCCAGATGTGGATGCTCCAGTAGCACCTGTTCAGGCACCGAAAATACCCATCGTGATTCCTGGTCTCCAGGAGGCTTTGGCTCAAGTCTTGTCCGTCTGCACTGGCCTGGCTCAGGCGGTTTTAGCCACTACAGCAGCAGCTACTTCTCAGACTGGGGGTGGTCATCAGACCCCCGATGCTCGCGCAGCCGAGCAGGTTGTTCAGGGATTATAGACACCTGAGGTAGCTCCAATTCAGCCAGTTCAGTCAGTTGCACCAGTTGTTCCAGTTGCGGCAGTCGCACCAGCTCCATCTCATGTGGTTCCAGCTATGTCAGATGACGAGAAGCGTCGATTGGAGAGGTTTGGTAAGCTTCAGCGTCCGACATTCAGTGGCATTGAGGGCGAGGATGCCCAGGGTTTTCTGGATAAGTGCCAGCGTATGCTTCGTACTGCGGGTATTCTGGAGTCTAGTGGAGTGGCTTTTACTACCTTCCAGTTCACAGGGCCTGCATTTACTTGGTGGGAGGAGTTCGAGAGGCGTAGGCCTGTTGGAGCAGCTCCCCTCACGTGGCAGCAGTTCTTCACGATATTCTTGGAGAAATATGTACCCTAGTCTCACAGGGAGGAGCTGCGTCGTCAGTTCGAGTGGTTGACTCAGGGAGATATGACAGTGACTCAGTATGAGTTGAGGTTTACATAGCTAGCTCGGCATACTACTTGGATGATCCCGACAAATCGCGAGAGGATCAGGAGGTTTGTGGATGGTATCAACTATCCGATCCGCATATTGATGACTAGAGAGAGGGCTACAGTGGTTAAATTTTAGGAGGTAGTTGATGCGGCTCATCAGATTGATATAGATCATCGCCGGGAGCGTGAGGAGAGGGAGGCTAAGAGGCCTCGAGGTTCAGGTAGTTTCAGCGGTGCTCCTTCTAGAGGCTAGTTCCAGCACAGCAGAGGTCGTTCCTTCAGACCTTCTCAGTCAGGTCGTTCAGAGTCCAGTGGGGCTTCATCGGGCCATGGTCATTAGGGTCATCAGCAGAGTCAGCCTGCACTGAGTGCCCTTCCAGCTCAGAGCTCTACTCCTGCTTCTTCAGCCCAGGGTTCATCTGCAGCGAGGGGTTCCCATCAGTCCCCTTCTCCAGCTCCAGGTTATTGCTACGAGTGCGGTGAGTTGGGCCATATGAGGAGACAGTGTCCCTAGTTCCGTAGTAGACAGTCTCAGCAGAGGGATCAACCCTCATCTTCTGCTCCTGTTTCTTCAGCACCCACTCAGTCAGCTAGGAGTGGAGGCCAGGTAGCCAGAGGTCGCCCCAGGGGTGAGGACCATACTGGCGGTGGTTAGGCCCGATTCTATGCTCTTCCAGATAGGAGAGACGCCAGTGCATCAGATGTAGTCATCACAGGTATTATCTCAGTCTGCCACTGGGATGCCTCTGTCTTATTTGATCTCGGATCTACCTACTCCTATGTATCTTCATATTTTGCTCGTCATTTGGGTACGACCCGTGGTTTTCTTGCCTTGCATGTGCATGTATCTACCCCGATGGGTGATACTGTTATTGTGGATCACGTATATCGATCCTGTTGGGGGTCTGGAGACCCGAGTTGACTTGTTATTATTGGGCATGGTGGATTTCGACATGATTTTGGGCATGGATTGGTTATCTCCGTACCATGCTATTCTGGACTGTCATGCCAAGACAGTTACGTTGGCTATTCCGGATATTACGAGGATCGAGTGGTGAGGCGTGACTGACTATGTACCCAGCAGGGTGATTTCCTTCCTAAAAGCCCAGAGGATGGTTGGGAAGGGTTGTTTGTCCTACTTGGCTTTCGTTAGAGATGTTGGAGCTGAGACTCCTAGTCTTGATTCGATTCCCGTTGTGAGGGATTTCCCTGATGTGTTTCCAGCGGACCTGCCGGGCATGCCGCTGGACAGGAACATTGACTTTGGTATTGATTTGGTGCCGGGCACTCAGCCCATCTCTATTCCTCCTTATCGTATGGCACCAGCTGAGTTAAAGGAATTGAAGGAGCAACATTAGGAACTCATAGATAAGGGTTCATTCGCCCGAGTGTGTCCTCATGGGGTGCACCGATGTTGTTTGTCAAGAAGAAAGTTGGCTCAATGAGGATGTGTATTGATTACAGGCAGTTGAATAAGGTAACGGTGAAGAACAAGTATACTCTACCGCGCATTGATGATTTGTTTGATCAGCTCCAAGGAGCGAGGGTGTTCTCGAAGATTGATCTTCATTCAGGTTATCACCAACTGAAGATTAGAGATTCTGATATTATGAAGACAGCTTTCAGGACGAGATATGGGCACTATGAGTTTCTGGTTATGTCATTTGGGCTGATTAATGCCTAGCCACGTTCATGCACTTGATGAACAGTAATGTTCAGGCCATATCTGGATTCCTTTGTGATTGTATTTATTGATGACATCCTGGTGTACTCGAGTAGCCAGGAGGAGCACGCGCAGCACTGGATGGTGGTATTGCAGAGATTGAGAGAGGAGAAGCTTTATGCGAAGTTCTCTAAGTGTGAGTTCTGGCTTAGTACTGTGGCTTTTCTGGGACACATGGTGTCTAGTGATGGTATTCAGGTTGACCTAAAGAAGATAGAGGCGGTGCAGAGTTGGCCTAGACCATCTTCATCTACGGAGATCTAGAGTTTTCTTGGTTTGGTGGGGTATTATCGCCGGTTTGTCTAGGGATTTTCATCTATTGCTTCGTCCTGGACCAGGTTGATGCAGAAGGGTGCACCGTTCGTATGGTTGGATGAGTGCGAGGAGAGCTTTCAGAAGCTCAAGACAGCTTTGACCACAGCTCCAGTGTTAGTCTTGCCATCAGCTTCAGGTTCTTATACCGTGTATTGTGATGTATCGAGAGTTGGGATAGGTTGTGTGTTAATGCATGAGGGTAGAGTCATTGCTTATGCTTCTCGTTAGTTGAAGCCTCATGAGAAGAACTACCCTGTTCATGATTTAGAG
>MU770853.1:31703-43627 GCA_026770625.1 Nicotiana glauca | reverse complement strand
AGTGTCTCATTTCTTATCAAAATCAATCCAAATCAACTCTAACACACCACATACTGATAATGAAACATGAAGAAGCAATAAACGGGAAAAACAGAGCAGCAGCACATGAGACGACGGGTCGGGTCGTCACATCCTAAAGGTCCTGCAGCCTCTCGAGGGTAAATACAGACGTCTTATTACCGATCCGCGAGAATCTACTAAACCTGCTCATGACTTGTGAGACCTAGTAACCTAGGCTCTGATACCAGTTTGTCACGACCCAAACCCCGCTCCGGTCGTGATGGCGCCTCTCGTGAAGACAAGGCCAGCCAACCAACCCTATTTGCCTTTATCAAAAATAGATAAACATGAACAACCAATTTTAAAGATGATTCCATAATACTACTTAGCGGAAGTACAACCAAATACAGCCCGAACCAGGGCGCCACAAGTCACGAGCATCTAGAAGAGTCTAAATACAACTACAAGGCCAGTAATATACAGAATAGAATTTAGAATCAAAGGAAGAAATCCGGTGCTGCGAACACTGGAGGTCACCTTGCTCAGCTACGATAGCAAAATATTCAACCAGCTCAAAACCCGTTACCGGGTGAACAAATACCTGCATCTACATGCGAGGTGCAGGGAGTAAAGTGAGTAATAAAGGTAAATAATAACTGAGCAGTAAGAAATCACGTATAACAATCATCATGCTGTATAGAAGCAGGGTACAATCCTTGATAAAATTAGTGAAACTATAAAATCTTTAGAAATATTTTGGTTTAGTTTTAAACCTCTTTTGAAAATGATCTTTTCAACAGTTGCGAAAATAATTTCAAAACGATTAGTGCCGCTATGCACAGAGATCGACCCCTCGGGCACAAGCACCACAGTATAACAAGTAAAAGAATAACAAGTATGCAAAATGAGCACATAAAACTCGCCCCTCGGGCAATCACATAGAATAGTACCCGCCCCTCGGGCAATCACATAGAATAGTACCAGCCCCTCGGGCAATATTTTTTGTTCCTGGTCAGCTATTGTTACCTAACCGCACAGTGTTATCCCTGGTCAGTCATTGTTACCTGACTAAATGCATCATACTATGTCATTGTTACCACTGTCTAAAATCTATCCTCTTTAGGTGGGTATCCGCGCTCACTGTGGGTGTGCAGACTCCGGAGGGGCTCCTACAGCCCAAGCGCTATATCATCATAAGGCCTGAAAGCCTTCTCACATCACACTCGAGGCCTGAAAGCCTCATTAAAGATCACTCGAGGCCTGAAAGACTCTTTACATAACACTCGAGGCCTGAAAGCCTCCTCACATCACTCAATATGTCCTCACCTATGGCCCTTGGCCTCAATCAGTCCAAAAACAGTCATAAGCCCATAGGTCATCAGTAAAACAATGGTGCTCATCTCAAACACTAAATATCATTTAAATCTCAAGTTTGAGTAAAAATAGCTGAGTTCATGAAATAGTGAAATTTAATTGATTGAGTTCAAGTAATATTTCAAATAGTGAGGAAACAGTGATGATAATTCACAAAGGATTTTAAATAGTCGGCAATAAGCCCCAAGTATGGCAATAAGCCCAAGTCATAGTGAAAAACAACAAGTCTTAGTCAAATACGCGGTAAAATATCAATCGGGATAGACCAAGTCACAATCCCCAATAGTAAATGACCCCGCGCTCGTCATTGAGCGCGTGCCTCGCCTCAATATAGCACTACGTTGTGCAATTCGGTGTTTCAAACCCTCAAGATATCATTTACAATCATTACTCACCTCGAACCGGCGAAACCTCTAGCTCGCGGCGCCTTTGCCCCTCAAATCGGCCTCCACACGCGTCGCATCTATCCAAAACCAGAGCGAATACATCACAATAGGCTAAGGGAACATAACCCACTCGAAAAGAATCGAAAAACATCGAAAATCACGAAATTCCAAAAACCCGAGACCCGGGCCCACTTCTCGAAAATTAGAAAATTTAACATCAACAGATTCCTTATCTCCTCACGAGTTCGTACATACAAAAGTTCTCAAATCCGACCACAAATGGTCCTTCAAATCCCCAAATTAAGTTTTAAAATTCCAAGCCCTAGTTCTTCAATTTTAGGCTAAATTTCCATAAATTTCTAGGTAGATTACACAATAAAACGAGTTCAAGTTCAAAAATCTTACCTTCAATCGATTCTTCTTGAATCCCTCTTCAATTTTCCTCAAAAAGCTCTCAAAAAGATCAACTATGGAGTAAATGAGCCCCAAAATCGCGAATGAAATGTTTTTAAACCTTCTGCCCAGCTACAGGACTTTCTTCTATGCGATCGCGGTCCCAGGCTCGTGATCGCGAAGAGCAAATTTTCCAAGCCTCAAAAATCCCCTATGCGAACGCGACCAAATTTATGCGAACGCGATTACCACTTTCCCAGACTTATGCGATCGTGACAACACTGATGCGATCACGAAGGGCAAAACCAAAGGGCCCCAAAATTCTTATACGCGAACGCGGAAGACCCTATGCGAATGCGTAGCACAACCAATTATTCTTTCACGATCGCAGACACTCAATGCGAACGCAGAGAGCAAATATCTTGACTCCCAAATTTCTTCTACGCGATCGCGACATCATCTCTGCGATCGCGAAGGCCAAACTTTCTGCAACATAAGAACTGGAAACTTGCAACTCTCAAGTGCCAAAATTGGTCCGATTGACCACCCGAAACTCACCCGAGGCCCCCGGGACTCAACCAGAAGCACTAACACATCCTAAAACCTCATTCAAACTTTTTCCAATCATCAAAACACCTCAAAAACACCAAAACCATCAATTCACTTCGAATTCAAGCCTAAGTTTTCTAAAAACTTCCGAAATACGTTTTCGATCAAAAATCCAACCAAACCACCTCCGAATGACATGAAATTTTGCACACACATCCCAAATCACATAGCGAAGCTACAGCAACTCTCAAAATTCCATTCTGACCCTCATATCAAAATCTCACCCATCAACCGAAAATCGCCAAAATACTAATTCCGCCAATTCGAGCCAAATTCCACATCGGACCTCCAAAACCAATTCAGATCGCACTCCTTAGTCATAAATTACCTAACGGAGCTAGCCAAATTATAAAAAATTTTATTTGAGATCATATACACATAAGTCAACTCTTGGTCCAACCCTTCAAATTCAAAGCTTCCAACTAAGACTATTTTTTCAAATTCATTCCGATTTTTCCTGAAAACCAAAACCAACGATCCACATTAGTCATAATGCATAACACGAGGCTTGTTATGACCGAAAACTGGCGATCAAAGTGCAACAGCACAAAACGATTGGTCGGGTCATTACATCCTCCCCCACTTAAACACACGTTCGTCTTCGAACGTTCCCAAAGTTGTTCTAGAAGCCAACCAATAGTTGAATAACCTTACCAAGAATATACCCGGGTGTGATCCCATGTCACCCTATCTCACATAGGTTTGACTATATATTATAACTGAAATTTCACAATCCATCCTAGCCCATAAACCATAGAACCACATTTCCAGTACCGAGGTCATCCACAAGATCAAAATCCCCCATCTATACTCCGAATAAGCCCGAACCAGCTATAATAACCCATACCTGCAACCTCGGTGCCATAACATGATAAACCATATAACTCTAAGGCTCGTAGCAACAACCTCTATTCACAACAGCTGAACACAATACCTAAATACCAATCGAGAAACTCTTATCGACTAAAATCTCATTCCAACACTCTCATATACTGCCAACGATAACTGAATCATGCAATAAACCGTAACCATTTCTCAGATTAACCATTCATGAGGCCATTTCCCCTCTGGCAATTACCATAGCAAATTTGAACCGAACCTCGATATTAACCCCTTAAACATGCTGAAATCGAATTTGTTTGTATTGATTGATGATCCTAACGATCCCTTATGACCAAACACACCATCCTCGTGGCATGACACATCAATATGGGCCTAAGGCACAACTTGCATAACTATGCGCACCAATAAGCAATAGTCTGAACATACTCAATCATGGAAATGACTCAATGGAAAGAGTTGTATCTCAAGCTCACCGGAACCACCAAAACACAAGGTTGAGAATTCGTCTCACATCATAGAACATAACACACGAATCTAACCCGTAAGGTCATATCTTCACATAGCTTCGCTGCATTGTGTGATCCTACCCAACACTGTCCTACATGAGACACCTCAAGTCACTATGCTCGAAATTGACAACCACACACTGTTTTGATGTCTGAAACCAAAGAAAATCATTACACCCGCGGTAAAACAAGTAACATATACTATGCAACCCGATAGGACGTAACCGATACGCCAATCACTAAACAACACCCAATTACTTTTTCGCTCAACTTCCAATATGAACCCTAACAGAACAACCGCACCATATGTACCCATAACCAACAAATCATAACGTCTCGCAACACAAAAGGCAACTCATAGACCTCCCTGATCTCCAATAAGCTCAATAACGGTCGAATCAACCTATCCCTCACAATACAATTCAGGCCAACCAAGCCGACTCAAGCAAGAACACGCATCCACGTTGGCCTGCCAACGAACTTCTTACCTAGGGAACCTGAAGTTGTTCGTTCCATGACTAAACTCCTGCTGGAGCCGTACGGTATGGTGCCCGACACCAAATCAATACCAAAATCCATAAATTTGTCCGGCGACATGCCCGGCCACAAGAAACACATTCGAAAAGTCCCTCAACACCAGAACTGAATCATTGATAGCAACCTCTACACTGACATCCACCACGAAGGCCTAATTAAGAAAAACAATCCTTCCCAGCCGTCCGCTAGTTCTTCAAAACATACACCACTCTACTAGAACATACTCCGATGCACCTCGCCACTCGAGCTGTGGCATTTTCGGCATAGTCCATAACACCATAATCCAGAATAATCCAACACTAAGAAAGCCAGCCTAAATCTCAATATTATATCCAAAATCTAACATACCAAGTAGAAATAGATCCACTCAGGCCTCCAAACCTCGGTAGTCCCTAAACAGTGCCGATACACACGATCCACAACCACAACATGGCCTAAACATGAGAACTCCCAGTCTCCAATTCCATATAGCACACGAATCCTCATACCCGATCCTAATTTTGCCGTCTGAGCACATACCACACCTTTAATGTCCAATAACTCCACGGTAGATACTCTAAAATTTTCCTGTGCCACCAAGACAACCCGAATATCACCGGTTGACCTAACAAGAAAGTGCCGCAATGCCACCGAAGTGCCATCCATTTAATCATATTGCCCGTTTTCTGAAACATATACTCTCGTCAAATCACTTCCCAAGTAGCAGTACCATTTTCCTTGACTATCTGAGGCTACCCACTGCCTAAGGGTTTTATGACTTCCTTTCTAAACTGAACTGAACCTAACACACACAAGTCTCGGTCCTCCACAACATACCACATATAACATACCATCCGAGGATACATGAAACCTTACCTCCCTTTCGAGCCACAGACATCTATGCACTCAACTCGTCAAGAGCTTTCTATTAGTCCCATCTAGAGCAAAAACCACTATACATCCCATGCTCCGCATGCCCATAGAAAATACACATCTCCAACCCACGATAAAATCCACCAAGAACTCTTCCAGTTCCGTTTGCACCAACTAAGCTTCCAGGATTGAATCCTTCTAGCTAGACCAAGCTAAGCAAGTCGTTGAAACCCAAGAGCATTGCTACAAAATACTTGTACAAACTCATTACCTCTAATACATACAAAGAATTAATCATATCCTTACCATGCCGATCTGGCATACTATCAAGCTACTCTATCTATCTAAATTTCCTTCTGGTTCATTTTCAATTGATATTTCCTCTTGCTGTAGCACCGCAATTCCTCGACCCAGGCTTACCATACGAGACCCAAGCATAAAACCACACTGTCTAAGACCCATAAGTCATTGAATACTCTCTCAATTATTGCCAGAAATACCACATTCCATAATACTTTACTCTGAAGAACTTCCTGCGAGTCTAAATCAGTTACTTTTACTTTCTTGATGCTGATATTTACAATCCCACAATTAAAATAGAAATACCACAAATCTGGACCTCTTCCAATGAAAACCATTTTCTAACCACATACTCAACTTTTAGATGCTCGATTGCTCTTTGTAGAATATTGAACACATTAGAACTATTCCAGAGAGTCATTCACCTTTACTTAAATTGCAATTTACCTGACCCAACGAACAAAACCACCCATGCCTCATTGGCACTCCGACACCTCAGAATGATATCCTCATCCCAATACAGCCCAGCAACTTCCTGCTCTATGCACCGAGCATTCTTTACCAACAACCACTTAAGACATTATGTAATTATCATACCCTATGAAGCATAATATACCCTTTAGCAAACTTTTCCTTTACTCTAGCCATAGCTAATTCACTCGCACGCCCCCAAACTGGAACCAACATAGTACCTAACTGTGCAATCAACTGCTCATAGCAGACTCCCCCACTTGGCTCAAAGCCATAGATCAAGATACACTCAATAACTCATAACACTTTTACTTTATTGATGCCACAATACCATAGTAAGATTATACTCAAGTCATTTATAAGTTTGTGAAAACGCAGATAATCCAATACTATAAATCTTCTACAAATCTCACCTTTATTCCCGCAACAGTTAAGCCTACTTTCTTAAGCGACCCGAGATTTCAATTTTTCAACACGTACCCTTCAATTAAACATGATATCTTCTAACATACACATAAGGATCACACCACTTCAGAACACTCCATAGGAGATAACCCATCTGCTTGCCTCAATATAATATTTCTGTATACTTTCCACTATCATACACGTTACACAGTCATTTAGTCTTCTTGAGTCTGAACTCATACAACAACATGTAATATACTTCACTCCCAACTAGAAGACTTGAAAAGATTCTTCACACGCCCATACTCGGAGCTACACTTCCATTCACAATGGAAATCATACACTTGGTAGTCCACCTATCATCCAGCAGATCTTCCTCAACACTTCCAAGTCATATAGAAACATCACGCAGTGCTAACATACTCATCACAAAGCTATCCAGCTGTTATTCCCACTATTAGGGACAATACTGAACATATAAGTTCAAATCACTTGCTCACACAATCAGCACCTCGGTGCTCAAGCCGTAGGCAAAGATCCGGCCTCAAGTCCTTCAGACTGGCCCAACATCAACTCACAGAGATCACGTCTCGCCCCTCAATTAGGGAATTACAAGCCATCAAGGCACATCTGATACTGAGCGCTCATGCGCGCATGCGAACGCATGGAAGGAATTTCAAGAGTTTCTTTTCAAGCTGAATCAAGGACGCACGATAAGAATTCAAGAATATAAAGTTTTCCTAAAGGTCCCGCAGCCTCCCGAGGATAAATACAGACGTCTTAGTATCGATCTGCGAAACTCTACTAAACCTGCTCATGACTCGTGAGACCTAGTAACCTAGGCTCTGATACCAACTTGTCATGACCCAAACCCCACTACGGTCGTGATGGCGCCTCTCGTGAAGACAAGGCCAGCCAACCAACCCCATTTGCCTTTATCAAAATTAGATAAACATGAACAACCAATTTTAAAGATGATTCCACAATACTACTTAGCGGTAGTGCAACCAAACACAGCCCAAATTAGGGCATCACAAGTCACGAGCATTTAGAAGAGCCTAAATACAAGGCCAAGGCTAGTAATATACAAAATAGAATTTAGAATCAAAGGAAGAAATCCAGGGCCACGAACGCTAGCGGTCACCTTGCTCAGCTACGATAGCAAAATCTTCAACCAGCTCAAAACCGGCTATCGGGTGAACAAATACCTGCATCTACACTCGAGGTCCAGAGAGTAAAGTGAGTACTCCAACTCAATGAATAATAAAGGTAAATAATAACTGAGAAGTAAGAAATCACGTATAACAACCATCATGCTGTATAGAAGCAGGGTACAATCCTTGAGAAAATCAGTGAAACTCTAAAATCTTTAGAAATATCTTGGCTCAGTTTTAAACCTTTTTTGAAAATGATTTTTTCAATAGTTGCAAAAATAATTTCAAAATGATTAGTGCCGCTATGCACAGAGATCCGCCCCTTGGGCGCAAGCACCACAATATAACAAGTATAAGACAAATAATTATGAAAAATGAGCAGATAAAACTCGCCCCTCGGGCAATCACATAGAATAGTACCAGCCCCTCGGGCAATATTTTTTGTTCCTGGTCAGCCATTGTCACCAGACCGCACAGTGTTATCCCTGGTCAGTCATTGTTACCTGACCAAACGCATCATACAGTGTCATTGTTACCACTATCTAAAATTTATCCTCTTTAGGTGGGTACCCACGCTCATTGTGGGTGTGCAGACTCAGGAGGGGCTTCTACAGCCCAAGCGCTATATCATCATAAGGCCTGAAAGCCTGTTCATATCAACATAAGGCCTGAAAGCCTCTTCACATCACACTCGAGGTCTGAAAGGCTCATCAGAGATCACTCGAGGCCTGAAAGCCTCCTCATATAATACTCGAGGCCTGAAAGCCTCCTCATATCACTCAATATATCCTCACATATGGCCCTCGGCCTCAATCAGTCCAAAAACAATCATAAGCTCATCGGGCATCAGTAAAACAATGGTGCTCAGCTCAAACACTAGTTCAAATATCATTTAAATCTCAAGTTTGAGTAGAAATAGCTGAGTTCATGAAACAGTGTAATTTAATTGGACTGAGTTCAAGTAATATTTTAAATAGTGAGGAAACAGTGATGATAATTCATAAAGGATTTTAAATAGTCGGCAATAAGCCCCAAGTATGGCAATAAGCCCAAGTTATAGTGAAAAACAACAAGTCTTAGTCAAATACGCGGTAAAATATCAACCGGGATGGACCTAGTGACAATCCCCAATAGTAAATGACCCCGCATTTGTCATTGAGCACGTGCCTCGCCTCAATATAGCACTACATTGTGCAATTTGGGGTTTCAAACCCTCAGGATATCAATTACAATCATACTCACCTCGAACCGGTGAAACCTCTAGCTCGCGACGCCTTTGCCCCTCAAATCGGCCTCAAAATGCATCGAATCTATCCAAAACTAGAGTGAATACAACACAATAGGATAAGGGAACATAACCCAATCGAAAAGAATCGAAAAACATCGAAAATCACAATTGCAAAACCCGAGCCCCGGGCCCACTTCTAGAAAATCAAAAAATTTAACATCAACAGATTCCTTATCTCTTCACGAGCTCGTACATACCAAAAGTTCTAAAATTCGACAACAAATGGTCCTTCAAATCCCCAAATTAAGTTTCAAAATTCCAAGCCTTAGTTCTTCAATTTTAGGCTAAATTTCCATGAATTTCTAGGTATATTACACAATAAAAACGAGTTTCAAGTTCAAACATCTTACCTTCAATCGATTCTCCTTGAATCCCTCTTCAATTTCCCTCAAAAAGCTCTCAAAAAGATCAACTATGGAGTAAATGAGCCCCAAAATCGCGAATGAAATGTTTTTAAACCTTCTGCCCAGCTACAAGACTTTCTTCTATGCGATCGCGGCCCCAAGCTCGCTATCGCGAAGAGAAAATTTTCCAAGCCTCAAAAATCCCCTATGCGAACGCAACCAAATTCATGCGAATGCAATGACCACTTTCCCAGACTTATGCGATCGCGACAACACTGATGCAATCGCAAAGGGCAAAACCACAGGGCCCCAAAATTCTGATACGCGAACGCGGAAGACCCTATGCGAATGCGTAGCACAACCAATTATTCTTTTGCGATCGCGGAAATTCAACGCGAATGCAGAGAGAAAATCTCCTAACTCCCAAATTTCTTCTACACGATCGCGACATCACCCCCATGATCGCGAAGGCCAAACTTTCTACAACACAAGAACTGAAAACCTGCAACTCTCAAGTGCCAAAATTGGTCCGATTGACCACCCGAAACTCACCCGAGGCCCCCGAGACCTCAACCAAAAGCACCAACACTTCCTAAAACCTTATTAAAACTTGTTCCAATCATCAAAACACCTCAACAACACCAAAACCATGAATTCACTTTGAATTCAAGCCTAAGTTTTCTAAAAACTTCCGAAATACGCTTTCGATCAAAAACCTAACCAAACCACATCCGAATGACTTGAAATTTTGCACACATATCCCAAATCATATAGAAAAGCTACAACAACTCTTGTAATTCCATTCCGATACTCGGATCAAAATCTCACCCATCAATCGAAAATTGCCAAAATACTAATTCTGCCAATTCGAGCCAAATTCCACACCAGACCTCCAAAACCAATTCCGATCGCACTCCTGAGTCATAAATCACCTAACAGAGCTAGCCAAATCATAAAATTTTGATCCGAGCTCCTATACACATAAGTCAACTCTTGGTCTAACCCTTCAAATTCAAAGCTTCCAACTGAGACTATTCTTTCAAATTCATTCCGATTTTTCCTGAAAACCAAAGCCAACAATCCACATCAGTCATAATGCATAACACGGGGCAAGTCATGCCCGAAAACTGGCGATCAAAGTGCAAAATCTTAAAATGACTGGTCGGTTCGTTACAATAAATATACTTCATCCATCAATGGTTCCCATCCTTTATCTCTCATTTCTTGCAACCTTTCCTTTTTGATATCAAAAAATACCATGACATTGACAATATCTTGATATTTCTTCTGTAAAGCTCTGCTCAACTCGTTTGACATCATCAATACTTTCAACATTAAGTGAAGTAAGAAACAAATTCAAATGCTTTAATATTTCTTAAAAAAGCTTCGGTTTGCAACCTATCATTAACATCACCTTCACATTCAATCACCCCAAGCACATGAACAATAGAAGAAAATAAAATGACAAAGTTATCCAATATTTTACAATGTAATCCCCAACGAGTGTCTCCTGGCCTTTGAAGCCCTCACTCTTGATTTAATCCTTTCCCACTTTGAATTTCACCACTCTCTAATAATTGCTCCAACAATTCTGCTTGATGATCCAGAAGTTGATATCTACGCTTAAAATAAACTCCGATCACATTCAACACGTTAGTAGCAATAGCAAAGAAAGTTTCTACCTCCTTGTGTTTTTTAGCAATAGCTACAAGTGTTAACTGTAATTTATGTGCAAAACAATGAACGGAATATGCCGATGGAGTTTCTTGTAAAATTAAAGCTTTAAGACCATTCACCTTTCCCTGCATATTACTAGCCCCATCAGAGCCTTTTCCACATATTTTGGATGGACTTAATGAGTGTTTCATTAGCAAAGAAAGTACTACTTCTTTCAATGACTTTGCAGATGTATCACTAACACGAACAAGACTAATAAATGGCTCGTTCACTTGGCATTTTTTGTCAACATACCGCAAAGCAAGGGTCATTTTGTGACGACCCGGCCCGTCGTCACGTGAGTTACCGCCCCGTTTTCCTTTATTGTGTTGCTTCATATTTCTATATCAGTATTAGAGTCGATCAGGTGTATATGAATTGGTTCTGGTTGAAAATAAGGCACTTAGCCTCTTGGAAGGAAGCTTGTTTTGGAAAAGTCAACCCGGAAGTTGACTATATAGTTAGAGGGCTCGGATGCGAGTTCCAGTGGTTCAGTTAGCTTCGGGGGAGGATTTGTGACTTAGGAGAGCGATCGGAATTGAATTTGGAGGTCCGGTGTAGAAATAGGCTTGAATTGGCGAAGTTGGAATTTTGGCTAATTCCGGTTGATAGGTGAGATTTTGATCCGAGGGTCGGAATGGAATTACAAGAGTTTCAGTAGCTTCATTAGGTGATTTTGGATATGTCTGCAAATTTTCAGGTCATTCGGACGTCGTTTGGTCGGGTTTTTGATTGTATGTGAGTTT
>MU770853.1:0-20415 GCA_026770625.1 Nicotiana glauca | reverse complement strand
GCACCATGTGTGCAGATCCAGGTTCTTTTCATCAGGCGGAGTGAGTCTAGTTGATTTGGAGTTTCCTCCCGGGAGTATTCCAGGTAGCTGCACGGCGTTCGCAGCCGAGGATTCTCTCTTCTATCTTTTCCTTTATTTTCATATTTTCAGTATTAGACAGACTTGTAGTAGGATGATATACTGTCTCTAGAGGCTCGTGGTTGTGACACCGGGTCCTAGTTGGGCTGTTTCGGTGCATTTGTCAGATTTTCGTATTATATCAGTATTTCGAACTTTTACTTGGATAAGTATTGCTTTTATTTGTTTGGTTAATTGGGGAAATTGCTATGAGTGGTCGGGCTTGCCTATTAGTGTGCTGGGCGCCATCACGACCGGGTTGGGGTCATGACACATTTGTTCATGATGTGAAATATCCTTGGACTCATCAACTAATATCCCAAAATAATCTCCATTCAAGTCACCAATTATAGCTTTCACAGTCTCTTGTGCACAAGCACTCACAATATCCTTTTGAATTTTTGGCGAAGTCATCATATCATTTTTTGGAGCATGTTTTAATATAATTCTATCTACATCTGGAAGTCTATTTCCAAGCCATTACAAAAGTCATAGAAAAAGGATTTTGTTTTTGGAAGATTCACTTTCATTGTGACCACGAAAAGATAATCCAAAGTTCAAGAGAAACCTTGCAACATCGATTGATACATTTAAGCGAATTTGATATTCAGTTTTTTGTTGATCAAATTGCTTTTCAAAAGCAGCTTGAATTGATTGAGATTGATTTGACAAGTCTATCATATTTTTGAAACGTTTATGGTGGAGATTATTTACTTCACCAACATGTAGACCAAGTCTTTCGGTTCCTTTATTTCAATCCTTAAAGCCGGTTTTTGTGAAAGAGTCACATATGCTTCCATGAACGTAATCATTTTTAAATGAATAACAACAATAAAAAAATGCGACATCTTTCTTGGCACTATACTCTAACCATCTAGAATGCGAACCTTTAAGCCAATCCGGATTAAATTGGCGCATTTTCTTCTCAAATAAAATTTTAGGAAATTTGTGATCAACTGGTTGGCAAGGCCCTTTGGATGTAGAGTCTTCTCACTTTATCCCGTATTCTAGAGCTATATCTATCACTGAGTATTCTCTCTCCAGGGTCAGCATTAAGTGATTTCACATCAAATTCCTCTAAAAGATGGGAAGAATTGTCTCTAAAAATTAAAACTTGGTTGAGATGAATTAAACTTCGTCAAAAATATATCCATCTCAACTCACATCAACAGAACTTCCGACAAAGTAATAATACCAAGCAAAATATTAATATGATTTATCACATTCCTTACATTAATACTAAAATAGAAATAATGTATAATAGAGGAATCACACCCCTTCCATCTAAAAAGCAACTTCGAAGTTTAGTGCAGTTGATTGGGAAACGTGATTTATTAATATCGTTATTATTCCTTTCTTAAGTTGTAATAAATGTATCAACATGAGATCGAGCTAATAGGATCAGGGAATAAATGGATTGGTATCTTTGGTCCTATTCTATATTCCAGCATATACTACTGCAGACACTTATATAGGAGTCCTTTTCTTACACTTGGACATATTATGGACTATAAGATGTGTTAAAATACTAGGTGTAGTGTGTTGATACCCAATTTTTTCTATATTTTTTATATGTAAAATACCTTTCAAAATAGCATGTATATGCATATATAAGTTTACCCCAAGGCTACATTATTTTTTCTTAATTTTTCAAAGATTTTTAAATCAATTTATTGCTCTATTTTATCAAGAAAAATCCAATAATTATCCCCAAAATTATTATTTTTGGTGATTGATTTATTGGAATCTCATGTTTATATTAAAATATGGCTAATGTATTTTTTACATATTTTTTATAAATTTATTTGGTATTTTTAAGGATAGAATTGCATAATTACAATATTAGCCATTTTAAGGTTTAAATTCGTCTCATATTCATAAAATGAGATTTCATATTTTTAAATTGATAATTATGTATTATATATCATTTTTGTGCTTTTAATTTATTTCTAGAAATCAATTTACTATTTTTTATAATTTTAAAAGGAAAAATTAGCTATTTAAATAATAGCCCAATCCGTTTCAATTTTAACCTAAAATCTGATCCCAAATTGGACCCCAATTTCCAGCCCAATTTCAATTAAGACCCAACCCAGGCCCCAATTACCCCTACCCAACCCAAAATCATATTAAATCCTGGTCGTTGATCTAAAAGATCAACGACCCTCATTCGTTCTTACCATTTTAATTCCAAATGACCCCCCACCCGATACCCCTCATTTCCTCACTCGTCTCTATCTCTCTATCTTTGGTTCTCTCTAGAACCTTCCCCCCTTCCCCTCCTCTCCAGTTAGTTCCCTTCATCTTTTTCGGCCACCTTCTGACCTGAATCTATGGTGGTTTCACCACCCACCAAGCCACCTATGGCTCCTCGTGCTTGGTTACTGAAGCTTCATGACTCAACTACAAAGAGTTGGGTCCATACCTCTGTCGATTCAAGTTCTACTTCCATCCCCGGCCTTGCTCCGACAAGCCATGTTCGTTCTATCCTGGCCTCAACTTCTCCTGCTTGGATCCAAGCCTTTCTAACCATTTGGGTTCCTCTGAAAACCCTAACTTTGAGGTTTTTCTGATCTCTTTAGATCTGTTTCAGATCTATGCTTTCTCTAAACTTTTAAATGATTTTCTGATATTTTCTTAAAAGGGTTATGCTTTTAAAACCTTTATTTTCCGATCTAGGGTTTTAAGTTATGTTTCTCTGATTTTCTTATGTGCTCTCATGATTTTCTTCTTCTCTTGTATGTTTTCTACTATGTTTCTCCTACTGTGTTCTTGTTAAATCTCTTCTACCATGTTCTTCTATTATGTTGCTACAATTGTGCTCTTGTTAAGATTTTCCTACCATGTTCTTATTTGTTTCTTCTACCAATTCTTCTATTGTTGTTTCGCATATTACTTTTTACTTTGTTTCTCATGAGTTTTTGTTACTGAAAATCATGTCGAAGGTCCCAGTTCCTTTATGAGACCTTTGAACTTGTTTCGACTAGTATCTTTTTCTTTCTTGATTACTTGCCCTCTCATCTCGGCACTGGATTGATGGTAAAACCCTAAAATTCAGGGGTTCATCTGGGTTTGAGAACATTGGATATGTGATATGTTTGTTCTTTATCTTTAAAGTTGTCTGAAACCCTAAGTATTTTGAGGTTCTGAGCTTGTTTCTCAACTGAGTCTCAAAATTCTTTGTCTCAACCTCTGTCTTTTTAAGCAATTCTGATTTTCCACTAAACATTTCTAAGGTCTTTTACACTGGATCTTTTGTATGCTACTAGATGCTATTTCTCTTCTACATTACTAACCTATGTGACTACCATGCTCCTATAGTCTATTATCTACTGATTTTGCATTGACACGGCATCTTCTTTCAGCTTAACATGTTTGTATGCTCCTTATATGTGCTGAACTTCCCTATAAATGGCTTTCAAATTTTGACTAGTTTTAGACTTCCTTCTGTATAGGTTTGATTGATTTCTTTCCTTGTTTGATGATTTCCCTATGACTCGATTTAAGTTATTTAGCTTTCCTTAACTTTTCTGACTTGGTTCATTCATGGACCAGTGATTACAAAATCTCTAATCCTTGATTTACAAGCTACTAATTGATTTCTCTTACCTTATTTATGCAACCGTGTATTTCAAAGCTTTGCCCCTAAAATAAACTTCTATGTATTTACCCCTAATTGCCTACTTTGCATAAAATGCTTGTTTGATTTCTTTACTTAAATAACTTTTACCGTTTGAATCTGAATTTCTTAATTAAAGAAAGTCTTGTGTGATTGATTCTTAATTGATATCTAGTTTCTTAACTATTTTCTTACCTTATTTCTGCCTGATTTTCACACTATAAATGCACAACTCTTTCATTAACACACAACACGCATTCATAGTCTTTCTGAACTTACACTTATACACAATAGTATTCTATCTTCTTGTCTGCACTGTGGCCTATGTACAAGACCTAATATTTTTCTCTATTTGTTTCTTTGAAACTGGTATGTCCTGATTTAAGCTTAAGCACCACAACAATGTGTTTATTTACTGCTTTTGTATCCATGTCTATTTACTATTTCTGTATAGTTCAACACTCAAAATTAGCATGATGATTTCTTTCTGCTTGTTTCTATTTTGAATCCCAAACCCCAGCCCCCTATGTGTTTGAGCTATGGCTTAAGGCTTGGTAATATGCAAATTATTATCCATGAATTAAACTTAATCCCTTGGGATCCTAACCTCTAATAGTATGTTCTAACAATCTTATGGGTGCGCTAGCATTCTTCATTGCTGGGTATGCCCACAACCTGCTCTTGCCTCTCTCAGCTTCCCAATTTCCCCTGAACCCCTTATGTGTAGTTATTTGTAGTTATTTCCCTGTCCTCTCCCCTTTTAGAATTCTGTTTCTGCATTTGCACACTCTCTTAGTCTTTAAGTTCTGCCCCTTTCTTATGAGCCTTGCCATGGGACCCTTGAGTTCCTTCTGATCTTAGACACTTGACGGCTGGTCCTTCCACACTACACTTTTCCTAATCTGATAATGTATTTGGGTGTGAGCATTGCCCGGAGTCCCCTTTGAGGCTCTTAGGGAACTTTGACACATCCAAATGGGAGAAAGGCTTTGGATCACGATCTCATGGAGTTGGTTTACTTCATATTTCAGACATGAAGTCTGAATGAGGCTCTCCTTGGTTGTACTTTCACTTTTTGATGTATTTTACTTTATTCTAGGCTGTAATAATTTGTAATAAACTCTTGGGGATGGCTAGTAAAAAGGGCGGGTAACTATGTATGCAAAGGGTAGATATGATGCCTATAGGTATTTCTGAATTCTGCATTCTCTCATATAGGTATCATGCCTATAGGTATTTTTGAATTCCGCATTCTCTCATATAGATACCATGTCTATAGGTATTTCTAGATTCTACATTCTAACATAGATGCATGTCTATAGGTATTTCCGAATTCTGTATTCTCTCATATAGAAATCATGTCCATAAGTGTTTGAAAATCTAAACTCTGCGTATGTATATAGAAATATGCATATAGGTCCTTTTGAATCTTGTATATCAATTCTTCATCTAGCAATCATGTTTATAGGTCTTAAACAATCAACTGCAGTTAGATATCATGTTCATAGGTATTAAATGAAATTTAGCATCTAGATATTTTGTCTATAAGGCTTTTGCATTTTCACTATGTTTATAAAAGGGTTTAAAATCAACAACGCATAGAAAGTATGTCTATAGCTGAATCGCTCCATTTGCGTATAAGGCTAAAACAAGTAATAACGATGTGTCATCATTTGCAGAACTTATAACCTTCGTAAAAAAATGCCTTATTTAATAATCTGACAACCTTTCTTAATCAATATGTATTCAGTTTATTGCTTTCTGAATTCAATGGACACCATACCTATAGGATCCTTGTCCAACACTTAGGCAAGACTTAGGGTAAAGTTTAAATTAAATTAGTTCTGTTAATATCTACAACCAACAGGCAAGCCTGATTTGGGCTTCGTATCTAAATTATGTGATAAATCAGTCTGCCTCAACCTTTAAGCTTTCACATGCTTAGTACTTGATCAGACCTTAACTAGTATGTGTAAGTCATGCTAAATTATGTGTTTCTTTCTTAAAGGAGGTGAATCTGAGCTTTTTATTTGTTATGTGCTTCCGTCAATTTGCTTTACATATTTTTTTGTATGTCGCCTTAGATTTTTTTCCTTTAAACCACAAATAAGCCTAATATTCCTCCCCTTTAGGATTAGTAGTCCTAAATGCCTTCGGAATTGATAGGATTGAGATGGGTAATGTCATGCAATAAGTAAACAAGACCATTACGTGCTTTAATACCTTAAAGGGGTGGGAATAGTATATATGGGTATGATAACCATGAGATAATGCCACACGTATCCCCTTATTGAGGAGTGCTTACCTGGCATAGTGTGGGGTGATCCATATTGTTAATAAACCTAGGACCCCCTTTTCCTTCTTTCTTGTCTCTTTTAAAGAATTTCAATCTCGTTCTTTTAGGAAAATCTGCTTTCTTGTAGTTCTTTCCAATTTTATTTGTTTGTAAACCTTTATATGATGAACTCCCCTCTTATTTGAGCCCTATTTGTCTATATGCTAATTGTACTCAAATTCACAATAATAGTCTGGCCTGGAACCACACTAGTGGATTCTGAGGGGTGGCCAACACCTTCCCCTTGGGATAATTTCAAGCCCTTACCCAATCTTTGGTTATTCAAACAAACTTAGATTTAAAACTCTATTGGTGTCCTAATGCACTTTAATCATTAGGTAACGACTTTTCAAATCAAACTCAATTCCCAAAAGGAATGAGTTGTCTTCCCAAATGTCACAAATCTGATTTCGCGAGAAAAATGGGGGTGCGACAACATGGCGACTCTGCTGGGGACTTTTAGACTTTTACCATTTTAGACCTTTATTGTGAATTTATGTTTTTCACGCACAATTATTTGTTTATTTCTTTTAAGCATTCAATTTTCTTTTCGATTGCAAAATTGACTTGTCTCCTTTTTCTTTCCTTTAATGCTTTCCTTTACTACTGCTTTAAATTATGAAAACTGTTGTATTTATTGCTTTCTTAAACGTGAAAATACATGACTACATGCCTTTAACTACTGCATAATCATGCTTGACATCATATTCCACTCGTGTCAAACAAATACCATAGCAACACTTATAATGAGTTGTTGCGCTCTTCCTATATCATTACCCCCTAAATTCGGAAAGGCATATTTGCAGTAAAACTAGTTGATCAGCGGTGCCGTCGACAGTTCCATGTCTTTCCCTCTTAAGTTGTCCACTCAAGGGTACCAGTCTAAAACCCCATAGAAACCTTACTCTATTCAACTGTGCATGCATCATGGTCAAACCTAGGCGAGTCAGTTATGTTGTCCGCATAATGACTCTTTAAGATAGCCTTGTCCAATGTCCACTGGGTTTCCCTAAAACCCAAATGGACATCATCACGTTCTGTTCATTTACTTGGAGAACTAAACGCTTTTATGCCAATTATTGATATTTAAATAGTCGAGTCCGGTGGGGGTAGGGTCTAACCCTTTTGTTGTGTAGAATATGAAGCACGAGGTCCCCAGTTTTGGTATGATTAGCAAGTCACCACTTTTGCTAGAATGGTGGAGGAGTCTTCCATCAAATGACCAAATCAATGAGTGGAAAGAGAGAGCCGCCAAATCTAGCGAAAAGTTAGAATATCTGGAATACAGTCTGCTGGAATTGGAAGGAAAAGTGAGGAAAAAAGTCACAGAATGCCAGAACTCTGAATGAAACGAAGGAGAACACCTGGCAAAGGCATTTTTACTTGTGAACCTATGCGAGCTGGAGGATTTGATCAACGAGAGCATTCAACCTGGGGAAAGTCCTTCAGGGACCAAGTATATAGGACTTTATCTTTTCGCAAATTAAAATGTAATAAGGCCAATGGCCATTAGTGATTTTCATTTCCTATTTTGGGATTCGTCTATTTTCTATCAATAAAATGAGGCATTTAGCATCCTAAGTTCTCCAAATCAACTTGTCTCTAGGCCTACCTCGGGCACAACGAGGCTCTTAAAATTAGGACATGCTTTATATTTCCGCATTATGTGTTTAAATATTGCATCAATTTTCCATGCATCTCACTAACTTGGTTACCCTTTTATTTTATTTTTGTTTTGATTTTTCCCCTCCCCAAAGGTTAGTTCGATCACTCTAGCAACATCATCTTATTCCACAAGATCCAAGGGCCCTCCACCCACTACTCCTCTAAGTTTCGTCAAAAACAAGAATAAAGGAAAGATGAAAGATTTGAACAATGCCAGAAAGGAAAACTCAACTGAACGGGCAGAGATCACTCACGGTCATGATACTTTGGTCCCTAAGGAGAATGCCTCCCAACTGGAGCAAAAGCTGCTAGAATTTCAGGAAGAACATGATCAAGTCCGGAATTTGGCAAATCTGTCATTTTTCCTCACAACTCCAGACATCAATTTCCCAAATTCTCAGAACCCCACACCTCCATATAATATCTCAAAGCAACATAATCACACCGCTCCTCACCACCACTGCAACACCTGCCATAATTCTAACGATACCCTGCCGCTCATCCCAAAGCCACAAAACTATCACTGCCACACCCAGTATAACACCCCCATCTAAGCGGAGACTATGCCGCACTCCACCCTAACTATCTCAAACACACCCGAGCCTGATGATAAAGATTTTCTTATCAAGAACTTGGCTGAAGAGCTTAGAAAGTTGACTAGCAAAATTCAGGGTGTTGAAGGGAGTAAGGGAATTAAAGGGCTAAACTACAAAGATCTTTGCATACAGCCCTATGTTGAACTGCCGGAGAGGTACAAACCTCCCAAGTTCGAGATATTTGATGGTATAGGGGATCCGAGGGTCCACTTGAGAACATACTTTGACAAGCTGGTCGGAGTGGGAAAAGACAAAAAAATCCGCATGAAGCTTTTCATGAGGAGCATGAAGGGAGATACTTTATCTTGGTACATTAGCCAAGATCCAAAAAAGTGGCCAAACTGGGTAAGCATGGTGTCTAACTTTATGGACAGGTTCAGGTTCAACACAGAGAATGCGCCGGATGTATTTTACATCAAAAATCTAAAGAAGAAGCCCACAGAAACCTTCCGCGAGTATGCTACTCGTTGGAGGTCTGAAGCAGCTTAGGTTAGACATGCCTTAGAAGAAGAATAGATGAACAAATTCTTCGTTCGGGCCCAAGACCCACAGTACTAAGAGAGGTTAATGATGATCGAGGGCCACAAATTTTCTAACATTATCAAGCTAGGGGAAAGGATCGAAGAGGGCATCAAAAGCGGTATGGTTACTAAATTTGAGGCTTTACAAGCTACAAACAAGGCCTTACCGTCAGGCAATGTGTCCAAGAAAAAGGACGTAGGAGCGGTAATGGTGGAACAGAGAACCAAATCTCCCATCAAATACCAAACCTACCCAATGCCTCCACTCACAAATCAGCCTACCCCAAACTACCAAGCACCCTCACCCTCTTACCAAGCTCTACCACTCACCTATAATTCACCTCCCATTATCAACCCACTTCACCCAAATATTCCCAACCAACACATGTTTACCAAGCCTACAACACTCAGCCATCCCACTACCAGTCCCCTCCTCCACACCAAAAATTCCCTAGACCCCGACCAAACTTTGACCGAAGACCCCTAAAACAGTAACGACTATTGCTAAACCTATCGACCAATTGTATGAAAGATTCAAAATTGCTGGTTACGTCATCCCTATCCCTACTACTCCTGAACACCCTTCTTAGTGGATTAATCCAAATAAATCCTGTACATACCATTCAGGCATAAAAGGACATACCATTGATGAATGCCGCTCTCTAAAAGATAAGATCCAGACTCTAATTGACAACGAGATTATTGTGGCAAAGGAACCTGCTCCAAATGTCTCAACAACCCTCTGCCAGACCACAAGGGTTGAGGCATTCACATGATTGAAATATAGGATGATTGGGACACCAAGGGATCGATCGATTTGATCATAGAAGGTGATGATCCAAAAAAGCCAATAGTTACCCTTAGTCTGATTGTAGTCCAAATTCAGCCCTCCAGGGATGCTGAGATAAATATGTCCATGATACTTGAGTTCAATGCATCATCATCTGCAAAAACGCCAGCACCAATTGAGGTCGAATTCATGTCTCCAGCAAAGGTAACTACACCATTCGAAGTTGCAGTTTTACCACCCAAGGTGCAGGCTCCATTCGAGGTAAAGATAGCCATGCCAGTTTTAGAGGCAATGTCAGCCATAACATCGTTCCATATGAAGGCTATACCATGGGACTACACAGCCGAGATAAGAAGGAAAGACAAGGTTACGTTCGGAGAAGCTATTGCGGCATAGGATATGACAAGAACTGGTAGAGTTTATACCCCGAAACACCTGACTGAGTCAAGCAAGCAGGCTTCTAGCCGACCAACCATCACCAAGATCGGGCCCGACGATCTTTGGAAAAAGATACAAGATAAGGAATACTCGATCATTGATCAGCTAAATAAAACACCGACATAAATTTCTATCCTTGCTCTACTACAGAGCTCCGATGCGCACGAGAATGCTTTATTAAGATTGCTGAGTGAGGCGTATGTACCAAGCAACATCACCAGTGGGGAGATGGCTAACATGGTAGGCCAGGTATTGGAAAGTCACAAGATCACTTTCCATGAAGATGATCTGCTACCAGAAAGGTTGAGTCACAATAAGCATTGCACATCACCGTGCAATGCAAAGATTATTTTGTCACCAGAGTCCTAATTGATGGAGGATCCAGCCTCAACATTTGTTCATTGGTAACACTCAGGATATTAGGAAAGGGACTGTATGAGATCAAGGATGGGGACATCAATGATAAAGCTTTTGACGGTTCATAAAGGTCCACCATTGGGGAAATTAGCATGTGCTTGCAAATGGGGACTACTTGGTTTGATGTTGACTTTCAAGTGATAGACGTGCCGGCATCTTACAATCTTTTGTAAGGATGACCCTGGATTCATGCTGCTGGGGCCGTAGCCTCTACACTACATTTGGCAGTGAAGTTTGAGTGGAATCACCAAAAGGTGATCATTCACAACAACGGTAGTAATCCCATATACAATCGCCAAACCATCCCAGCAATCAGAGGCAGAAGAAAGATAGGTGGGGAAACTTATCACCACATCAAGCGGGTCAACGCCATTGATAAAGACAAATGGGGGACAACAAAATTGAAAGCGTATTGAACTGGAGCAGATACAAATCTGGCAAGGGACTTGGCAAGAACCTCTAAGGAATCGCTAAGCCTATTAAACTCAAGAAACACAGCACCATCTTTGGTCTAGGATATGAGTATACCTGGGAAGAGTTCAATAACTAATCTCCACCATGGCATGTCCCTTACTATCTATTGGAGCAGCAAATAGCACACTTGGAACAGACTTTCCAACTTGCTGAAGTTCTCTATGGGTCGGAAGAAGAGAAAGCACTGCCAGCGATGAGGAATTTGTTCCTGGAAGACGATGATATGGATTGTTGTGTCATTCTCGAGGAGGAGGGGGAGGAAGGCCCTTACATACAGGCTATGAGCAAAGTAGTGTGCCTCAATAACTGGACCATCAAAACCACCAGAGCCTAGTAAGCCTCGAGGTAGTAAGGCTGAATAAGCATCATGCATTATCTTTTATTTTCACTAGTTGACTTTCCTTTTGCATTTTAAATTTTGCAATAAGATCTTCAATGTTCAAACAGTTATGGAATTTATCAAAGCATTTCGATTTTCTTATAAATCAATACTCTTACTATTTTCTCTCATTACTTTACTTATACAACATTACTATTACTTGTCTTGATGAACCCCAATGACTGTGACATGCAATGAGACAACGCAACAAATGGACATAGACTTAGAGGAAGATGACATACCGGAAGAGATTGTCAAGGAAGTTGAGAATTTTAAAAACAGACCAAAATCCAATCTGGATGAGACTGAGGTTGTTAATCCGGGGGATGAAGAGAATGTCAAGGAAACACGAACCAGCGTTCATTTATCGCCATCAAAAAAGAGGGAATACACAAAATTTCTAAGAGAATATGAGGACATATTCGCTTGGTCATATGACGACATGAAGGACCTGAGCACGTCTATTGTGGCTCATAAACTACCAACTGATCCGACATGTCCGTCGGTAAAACAAAAGCTCAAAATGTTCAAGCTGGATATGTGTTTGAAAATCAAGGAAGAAGTCACCAAAAAGGTCAAAGCCAAGGTCCTCAGGGTAATAGAATACCCGACATGGTTAGCCAACATTGTTCCAGTACCAAAGAAGGACAGGAAGGTTAAAGTCTGTGTTAACTACCGGGATCTCAACCGGGCCAGTTTGAAATAAGACTTTCCTTTACCAAACATACACATCCTGATCGACAATTGCGCCAAGCATGAGCTATAGTCATTTATGGATTGTTTCGCTGGTTATCATCAGATCTGGATAGATGAAGAAGATGCTGAGAAAATAGCTTTCATTACACTGTAGGGAATGCACTGCTACAAGATAATGCCATTTGGGTTAAAGAATGCACGGGCCACCTATATGAGGGCCATGACTACCATTTTTCATGATATGATAGACAAGGAGATCGAAGTGTACATAGATGACGTTATCATCAAGTCCAAGAAGGAATCTGATCACATAGAAGATTTGAGAAATTTCTTCAACAGATTACGGAGATATAACCTAAAGCTGAATCCCGTAAAGTGAGAATTTGGGGTTCCTGCTGGAAAATTACTTGGGTTTATTATAAGCCGTCAGGGAATAGAACTGGATCCATCAAAGTCAAGGCTATTCAAGAACTTCCACCGCCCAAGAATAAGAAAGACGTGATGAGTTTCTTAAGGAGGCTCAACTATATCAGCCGGTTCATAGCACAATCTACAATCATCTGTGAGCTGATCTTTGGGATGCAATAGAAGGATACCGCTACCAAATGGACTGGCAGAAAGCTTTCGACAAAATCAAGGAATACCAATCAAAACCACCATTTTTGGTCCTGCCCGAGCCGGGTAGACCTCTACTACTCTACATCGCAATGCTAGATGGTGCCTTCGGTTGCGTCCTGGGGCAGCATGATGAAATGGGGAGGAAAGAGCAGGCCATTTACTATCTCAGCAAGAAGTTCACTCCATATGAGGCCCGATATTCCCTCTTGGAACGCACCTACTGTGCTTTGACTTGGGTGGCCCAGATGTTGAGGCACTACTTCTGTGCCTACACTACATACCTCGTATCAAGGATAGATCCCTTGAAGTACATTTTTCAGAAGCTCATGGCCACCGGCAAGCTAGCCAAGTGGCAAATCCTATTGAGTGAATTTGACATTATCTACGTAACTCAAAAAGCAATCAAGCGACAGCCACTAGTAGCTCATCTTGCCAAAAACCCCGTAGATGGAGAATACGAACCCTTAAAGACGTATTTTCCTGATGAAGAGGTATCATTCATAGGAGAAGAAATAGTAGAATCCTACGATATGTTTTTTGATAGAGCAACAAATTTCAAAGGAGTTGTCATAGGAATAGTCCTAGTATCAGAAATCGGTCAACATTATCCGGTGTCCTCCAAATTTGGGTTCTCCTACACCAACAATATGGCCGAGTATGAAGCCTGCATCCTAGGGCTCAAGATGGCCATTGACATGAAAATTCAGGAGTTGTTAGTAATTGGAGATTCAGACTTACTCATACATCAGGTCCGAAAAGAATGGGCACCAAGAACTCTAAGATACTCTCGTATCTGCATCACGTACAGGAATTGAGAAAGAGGTTCACAAGTATTCTGATATGTTCCCATAATCCAAAATGAATTCGCTGATGCATTGGCTGCCTTGTCACCCATGATACAACATCCAGATAAAAACTTCATTGATCTTATCCTAGTAAAGATCCACGATCAGCCGGCTTACTATGCCATGTTGAGGAAGAAGCAGACAGAAAACCTTGGTTTCATGATATCAAGGAATATTTAGCAAAAGGAGAATACCCAGAAGTTACAAATCCTATTTAGAAATGCACACTTCGGAGGTTATCCAACAACTTCTTTCATAGTGGAGGAATCCTGTATAGGAGGACTCCTTATTTGGGACTACTCAAGTGTGTCGACGCAAAGAAGCATCCAAGTTGCTAAAAGAAGTCCATGTTGGGACCTGTGGTCCACATATGAGCGGCTTTGTTTTAGCCAAGAAGATACTCCGGGTTGGTTACTTTTGGATGACTATGGAAACAAACTGCATCCAGTATGTTCAGAGATGCCACCGCTATCAAATACATGCAGACATGATAAAGGTGCCTCCTAATGAGCTTAATACAACGAGCTCACCATGGCCTTTCGCCACCTGGGGAATAGATGTCATTGGACCAATTGAGACCGCCACTTCCAATAGGCAAAAATTCATCCTAGTGGCAATTGACTATTTCACCAAATGGGTCGAAGCAGCATCTTGCAGGGCAGCGACTAAGAAGGTCGCGGCAGACTTCATCCACGATCGTATTATTTGTCGGTTCGAGATTCCAAAATCAATCATCATTGATAATGGCTCCAACCTCAACAGTGACTTGATGAAAGCTATGTGTGAAACTTTCAAGATCAGACACAAGAATTCTATGGCCTATAGGCCTTAAATGAATGGATCTGTAGAAGCTACCAACAAGAACATTAAGAAGATACTAAGGAAAGTGGTAAAGAAGCATAAGCAAGGGCATGCGAAGCTATCATTTGCTTTATAGGGATATCGTACCACAGTCCCCACATCAACTGGGGCAACCCTTTATATGCTGGTTTATGATACGGAAGCCGTCATTCCAGCCGAAGTAGAAATTCCTTCCTTAAGAATCATATAGAAAGTTGAGCTCGATGATGAAGAATGGGTGAAGAGTCATTACGAGAAGTTAGCTGTCATAGATGGAAAAAGAATGAATGCAGTTTTTCATGATCAGATTTATCAGAACAAGATGTCGAGAGCCTTCAACAAAGGAGTCAAGTCGAGACAGTTCACACCAGGGCAATTGGTATTAAAGAAAATCTTCCCGCATAAAGATGAAGCCAAGGAGAAATTCTCTCCCAACTGGCAAGGTCAATACATGGTTTACTGGGTTCTGATAGGAGGAGCCCTTATACTTGCAGAAATGGACGGAGAAGTCTGGCCAAAACCAATCAATTTGGATGCAGTCAACCACTACTATGTGTAATCTTATATTTTCCTACATGATGTAAATTGAACTACGTCTGACCTGATTCCTGTTTAAGAGGGGATATGTAGGCAGCCTTATGGGTTTAGTCACAATTCAATAAAATTTTAATTTCCCCCCAAAATTAGAAACTGGGTAGAATTTTGAGGAGGACCCTCAAAATTCTGAAGTAATTTCAGCTGATCATCGCAAGCAGCTTCCAGAAGCATTAACCCATTAAACTGGGGCAGAATTTTGATGAGGACCCTCAAAATTCTGTAGCAAGAGAAGTTGCAATATCTTGAGCCATATCACAGTCGTCGGTTCATCTAAAAGTTATTTCTTAAATATATACTTACGACATATTTTTACAAATTCATGCATGTTTATTATCAAAATCAATTTGTTCAGCAATGATACCCCCCAATGATACTTACCATATCACCATATCAAAGACGAACGGGTCGAACAAGGCCATCAGGAATACGAACTAACTTCCTCTCTACAAAACTCACGACTTTTCTTTGGATGCAGACACTTGGATTGTGAAAGCACCTGACATACTATACACTCACGAGATAAACATAACTGTTGCACCTGCCCACATTTGCTATTCATGTGCGCCAGTGATATTCCCTGCATCGTAATGTCCCCAGCAGTCACAATATCACAACCTACTATCAGCTAAGAGACCTTATTTACCATTCTGCATCTTTTGCATTGCATAAGGCTACCATTCTGCCTTTCGAGAGTAAACGCTGTCTCCATCTGCATTTTTTGCATTGCATAAGGCTACCATTCTGCCTTCTGAGACTAAACACTGTCTTCATTACCATCTTTTTCATTGCATAAGGCTATCATTCTGCCTTTCGACACTAAACATTGTTTCTATCCGTATCTTTTGCATTGCATAAGGCTACCATTCTGCCTTCTGAGACTAAACACTGTCCCCATCTGCATTTTCTGCATTGCATAAGGCTACCACTCTGCCTTCCGAGACTAAACATTGTCTCTATTTGAATTTTTTGCATTGCATATGGCTACCATTCTGCCTTCCGAGACTAAACACTGTCTCCATCTGCGCTTGCATGGCTGAAAGATCGCCACTTCATTTTTGCATGGCTGAAAGATCGCCACTTTATTTCTTGCATGGTTGAAAGATCGCCACTTTATTTTTGCATGACTGAAAGATCACCACCTATTGCATTTCATGGCTAAAAGATTGCCACTTTAGTTTTTTGCATGGCTGAAAGATCGCCACCTTATTTACGCATGCATGGATGAAAGATCGCCACCTATTACATTTTATAGGCTGAAAGATCACCACCTATTGCATTTTATGTGCTAAAAGATCACCAAATTATCTGAGGGAATCATCATTCAGAGGCACCATTTACATAGCCCGAGAACACCATGCCACGACCTGAAGATCCCTTTAATCTCTTGCATATCATTATTCAAAGGAATCATGGTTTGGAGGCATCATTCTCATAGACCGAGGGCATCATTTCATGGCCTGCAAATTCTTTATTATACGCTTCATGGCCAAGGACATCATGGTCTGAGGATGTCATCCTAACGTCCAAAGGCAATATTCATGGTCCGACGAGAACTTGCATCACGTTTAAATTTACGCACAGTATATGCTTGAATTGCTTATTTGTAGGTAAACTGGCGAGCAACGGCCATCTCGGCAGGAGCAATTCCGCTCCAGTTCCCACAGCCCTATTAGACCTTAACCATTTATCACAACCTGAATATTACATCATTCTTGAAAAGTCTTCATCGACATACTCCGCCGACGGATCCTGAACTACATATGGTCTGATTCCTGTAAGACCAGGGATATGTAGATAGCTCAGAAGCCAGGGCGTGGTCAAACATTTTCAAAATCCTTCGTTCTGTTAAAATTGGCCATCATATCTTTACCCGACAGCTCTTTCATCTTTCCCGGGTAAAGAGGGGCAGCTGTTGATACCCAATTTTTCCTGTATTTTTTATATGCAAAATAACTTTCAAAATAGCATGTATATGTATATTTAAGTATACCCCAAGGCTACATTTTTTCCTTAATTTTACAAATATTTTTAAATCAATTTACTACCTTATTTTATAAAATAAAAACCCAATTATTATCCCCAAAATTATAATTTTTGGTGATTCATTTATTAGAGTCTCATGTTTATATTAAAATATGGCTAAAGTATTTTTTACAAATTTATTTGGTATTTTTAAGGATAGAATTGCATAATTGCAATATTAGCCATTTTTAGATTTAAATTCGTCTCATATTCATTAAATGAGATTTCATATTTTTAAATTGATAATTATGTATTATAGATCATTTTGGTGCTTCCAATTTATTTTCAAAAATCAATTTACTATTTTTTATAATTTTAAAAGAAAAAATTGGCTATTTAAATAATAGCCCAATTCGTTTAAATTTTAGCTTAAAATCTGACTCGAAATTGGACCCCAATTTCCAGCCTAATTTCAATTAAAACCTTACCCAGGCCCCAATTACCCCTACCCGACCCAAAACCATATTAAATCCTGGCCGTTGAGCTAAAAGATCAACGACCCTCATTTGTTCTTACCATTTTAATTCCAAACGCCCCCAATACCCTTCATTTCCTTACTCGTCTCTAGCTCTCTATCTCTGGTTCTCTCTAGAACCTTCCCCCTTTCCCCTCCTCTCCGATGAATTCCCTTCATCTTCTCCGGCCACCTTCTGACCTAAATCCATTGTGGTTTCACCACTCACCAAGCCACATATGGCTCCTCGCGTCTGGTTACTGAAGCTTCATGACTCGACCACGAAAAGTTAGGTTCAGACCTCTATCGATTCAAGTTCCACGGCCATCTCCGGCCTTCTTCCGGCAAGCCGTGTTTGTTCGAGCCTGGCCTCAACTCCTCTTGCTTAGATCCAAGCCTTTCTTATCGTTTGGGTTCCTTTCAAAACCCTAGATTTGAGGTTTTTTATCTCTTTAGATCTGTTCCAGATCTATGCTTTCCCAAAGTTTTAAACAATTTTATGATATTTTCTCAAAAAGGTTATACTTTCAAAACCTTTATTTTTTGATCTAGGGTTTTGAGTTATGTTTCTCTGATTTTCTTTTTCTTTTGTGTTTTTTCTACTATGTTTCTCCTACTGTGTTCTTGTTAAATCACTTCTTCCATGTTCTTATTTGTTTCTTCCACCAGTTCTTCTACTATTGTTTCGCATATTACTTTTTACATTGTTTCTCATGAGTTTCTGTTACTGAAAAGCATATCGAAGGTCCCAGTTCTTTTCTGAGACCTTTGAACTTGTTTTAACTAGTATCTTTTGCTTTCCTGATTACTTTCCCTCTCATCTTGGTGCTAGATTGATGGTAAAACCCTAAACTTTAGGGGTTCATCCGGATTTGAGAATATTGGCTATGTGATATGTTTGTTCTTCATCTTTGAAGCTATCTGAAACCCTAACTATTTCAAGGTTCTGAACTGGTTTGTCAATTGAGTCTTGAAATTCTTTGTCTTAACCTCTATCTCTTTAAGCAATTCTGGTTTTCCGTTAAATTTTTCTAAGGTCTTTTACTGTGACGACCCAGCCCGCCGTTACGTGAGTTACCGCCCCGTTTCTCTCTTATTGTTTTGCTTCATGTTTCAATATCAGTATAAGAGTCGATCGGGTGTAATTGAATTGGTTTTGGTCGAAAATAAGGCACATAGCCTCTTAGAAGAAAGCTTGTTTTAGAAAAGTCAACCAGAAGTTGACTATGTGGTTAGAGGGCTCGGATGTAAATTCCAGTGGTTCGTTTAGCTTCGGGGGATGATTTTTGACTAAGGAGTGCGTTCGGAATCGAATTTGGAGGTCAGGTGTAGAATTAGGTTTGAATTGGCAAAGTTGGAATTTTGGCGAATTCCGGTTGATAGGTGAGATTTTGATCTGAGGGTCGAAATGGAATTCCGAGAGTTGCAGTAGCTTCGTCGGGTGATTTTGGATATGTCTGCAAAGTTTTAGGTCATTCGGACGTCGTTTGGTCGGGTTTTTGATCGAATGTGAGATTCTGAAGTTTTAGTTAAACTTAGGCTTGAATCCGTCGAGATTTGATGATTTTTCTGTTAATGGATGTCTTTCGATGATTGGAGCAAGTTTGAATAATGTTTTAGAATGAGTTGGTGCTTTTGGTTGAGGTCCCGGGGGCTTCGGGGTGGTTTCGGGTGGTCAATCAGACCATTTTTGGACTTTAAAAGTAGCAGATTTTCAGCTGTTGATGTTGCAGAGATTTGGCCATCGCGTTCGCGTGAGTAAGCTAGCGTTCGTGAAGGGTTGGGTTCTGGGTGCTTCGTTTTCTCGTTGTGTTGAGTCGGGTTCGCGTAGTTCTGAGGTTGGAAGCACTGCGATCGCGATGGTGTTCCCGCGATCGCCTAGGAGGAAGTAAAGGCCTCGTGTAATTTGTTCAGTGCGTTCGTGTCAAGGGGCACGCGTTCGCGTAGTTGAGGCATCTGAAGCATCGCGTTCGCGGCTTGGGCACCGCATTCGCGTAAGGCAAATTCCTTGTCATGACCCAAACCGGATGGGCCGCGACGGGCACCAGGTGCCTTACTCAACCGAGTACCAACGTAACGTATCTTTCTTATCATACTCTCATGAGTAAATGAGCCACAAACCCTTTCATGAGATAACAAGAATAAAACATAAGGGAATACTTAACATATGACGACCCAACCTGATATACAAACTTATACATGTAACATACGGGACTATAAGGCCGACACGACCATTTGTAAACTCAAAACATAGGCCGACAAGGCCACACATGTATCCATAAACCTGACATCTGTCTACAAGCCTCTAAGAGTACATAAAATCATAAAGGTCGGGAGAAGTCCCCACCATACCAATCAATACATATCCAAAGCATACCGACCAAATAGGCAACTCCGGAGCAAGTGGAGTGCACCAACACCTTCGCTGAGCTGATAGCCTACTAGGAGGACTGTCAACCTATCAATCGGGACCTGCGGGCATGAAACGCAGCGTCCCCAGGCAAAAGGGACTCAGTACGAATAAAGTACCGAGTATGTAAGGCAAGAAAGCATAAACAAGAACAGTAATGCAAAGAGAGATAGAGGATATACAACCTGTAACATCTGAGTGCCTCTGGGGGCTACTGACGTGAAATGCATAATACATATATATACATAACATTTTAAAAAGCATACGCCTTTGTGGGCATCATCATCATCATATCGTACCCGGCCTCAAAGAGGACTCGGTAAAAATGTACCCGACCATTATAAGGCTCGGTAGTATCGTACCCGGCCACGTGGAGCTCGGTAAAACCCAACAAATCAGTGGTTGCACAATAGGTGCCGTACCCGGCCGACTATAGCACGGCTCGGTAGAGTAAAATAGATACATATAGATAATGTATGCTCGACTCATGGAATCATGTTCTAGACATTTCGGAGTGACGTAAGGTCATTGCACCTTCGATTAACATTATGGACATCATACCATCAATATGAACCTTAGTAG
>MU770851.1:34567-46542 GCA_026770625.1 Nicotiana glauca | reverse complement strand
CCCCCCCCCCCCCAAAAAAAAAATATTTTTTAACATATGTCAAATTCCAACATAATAAAATTAAGCTCCAATACAACTTAAGATTAGGAAACATAATAAGTTTATAACATCATTCAACAATGAAATTCCACTTTAATGACACCACTCATTATATTTCAAGTTTTTTAATGACTCGTTATTTCTATTATTAGGAGGTGTAGTTTAAAAAAACAAGAATAGTAACGCAGTTATGCTAAAGGAAGAAAATAAATAAATAAGAAATAATATATATGAGCAATAACATGGAATCACATGAAGTAAATGTAGAGAAATAAAAAATAAATAATTTACAAAGAAAATATATTTTAAAATTTAAAAATAAAGATAAAAATAAATTAAAAATAATGGAAATAAAAGTTATAAAGAAAATAAATTAAAAAAGGAAATAAACTAAAAAGTAATCTTATAATTACACAATATAATTAGCAGTGGCGTAGTTAAGAATTTTTGTAAGCGGTGTCACTATTAGATGTGAAAAAATACATAAATAAAATATCATATTTTAGAAAACACCAATAAAACCCTCCGATTTGAAAATTGTATTGTGGTGGTCACTTTAGTTATGGCTTAGGATACTTTTTAGATGTGGCATAACAAGTATTTGTCACGGCCCCAGTTCACCCTCCATGAACATGTCGTGAAGGCACCTAGTTCCTACAACTAAGTAAGCCCAACAATGCGGAATTTAATATAACTCGCGGAAATAATTAATTAAAACTGAACATATGTGAAATAATAGCTGCATAAAAGGTCGCTCGGCCTATACAACTCAAAAGAAATGCGGAAGTCTACAACTCAATCCCAAAACCCGAAAACTCATGGGAAACACAGGCTAAAAGAAATAATGTAAATGCTCTAATCTCCAGAATATCTACATCAAAAGTATGGTAGAATCTAAACACTACAGATAGAATAAGGAAGGAGACTCTTCGGTCTGCGAACGCTGCAGATATACCTCGAAGTCTCCGCTAGATCTCTCTGCCTTGATGATAATATGCCTGGGTGGAGGAACCTGGATCTGCACATGAAAAACATGCGCAGAAGAGGCATGAGTACACCACAACTGTACTCAGTATGTGCCAAGCCTAACCTCGGTTGGGTAGGGACGAGGAAAGGTCAGGGCTCCACTAAGGTAAAATATAATAATAAATTAACAGTATGAAAGAAATGGCAGTAATAATAAGCAGAATAGTAAGATAAGACAGGCCTACAAGGCAATAACAACTACACAAAGAACAAAGTAAACACGGAAGGTGTACAACTCAATACCAGTACTCAGTATGTGCCAAGCCTAACCTCGGTTGGGTAGGGACGAGGAAAGGTCAGGGCTCCACTGAGGTAAAATACCAGTACTCAGTACCAGTACTCAGTACCAGTACTCAGTACTCATGCAGTAATAAGAGGCATGAGTACACCACAACTGTACTCAGTATGTGCCAAGCCTAACCTCGGTTGGGTAGGGACGAGGAAAGGTCAGGGCTCCACTAAGGTAAAATATAATAATAAATTAACAGTATGAAAGAAATGGCAGTAATAATAAGCAGAACAGTAAGATAAGACAGGCCTACAAGGCAATAACAACTACACAAAGAACAAAGTAAACACGGAAGGTGTACAACTCAATACCAGTGATAACCATGAGGATCTCCCAGGATACCATCATGTAGTCCTTCTTCTCATCTGTCCAGTGGATCTCCTGGGATACCGTCCCATAGTCTATCACATATGTAAATCCGAAGTATCTCCTCGGATACTGTCCCGTAATCCAACCATTAACATGCAGGGGGATCTATCGGGAATTTAACCCGCAGTCCCAAAGTAAAAGTGCAGGGGGATCTACCGGGAATCGAACCCATAGTCCCAAAGTAAACAAACAAGGGGGGAGCTACCGAAATCCCACATCCGTAGTTCCAATATGAATGCGCAATATCAATCAGAAGATATACAGAAATGAAGTACCAACAGACAAGCAACGGGTAGTACTGGCCTAGCATGCTTCACGTAGTACAATCAACGCAACTTAAGCAATTAGGAAAGTTAAATCAACTAAACATGCTTTCCTAATCTAGCACATATCATAATTGCAAGTAGAATAAATCAAATATGAAAGAAACTCAATCTCAATATCTTAAGTAAAAACCGAATTTTCAACAATTGGCTCAAGTACGCGCTCGTCACCTCACGTACAAGGCACTCAAAATATCAAATAACAAATCCTAAGGGGAAAGGTCCCCCACACAAGGTTAAACAAACCACTTACCTCAAACGGCTCCAAAATCAACTCGAAATCACAACTTTACCACGAGTATTCGGCTCCAAATGACCCAAATCTATTCATTTAAATTACATCTCGTAAATACCATCTCAAGCAACTGATTCTACTATTTAAATTAAAGCTAAGGTGCAAATTTAGATAAAATGATCAAAACACCCCTCGGGCCAACGTGGTCAAAACCCGAGGTTCAAACTAAAATCTAGTTACTCATTCCCCCACAAATCCAAATATGTGATTAGTTTTGAAATCGGACCGCTAATTGAGGTCCAACCCACAATTTTAGCAAAAACCTAGGTCCTACCCAACATACCCCAATTTCCCCGTTAAAATCTTCGATTTGAAGTTGAAATTATGTTAAAAGGTGTTAAGGAGTGAAGAAAATGAGTTAGAAATAACTTACCAATCGTTTTGAAGAAAGAGAATTGCTTGGAAAATCGCCTCTTATGTTTTTTTTTTTTTGAAAAAGTGATAAATAACTGAAAAATCCCGTATATTTATACTCTCTGAAGCCCCAGCGCGGACCGCGCAAAAAGGACCGTGGCCGCACTGGTATAACTGAAGACTTGCTGGCTCTGTTAAGTTTTCCACGCGGACCACGCAAGGACGACCGCGGCCGCACGGCACCACCGCGAACCGCGCTAAGGCGATCGTGGCCGCGCTGGAGCATGCACTTTTCCTTGAACCTGCAACATCTGGTATTTTAAGCCTAAGGCCTCCCGGAACCTACTCGAAACTCACCCGAGCCCTCGGGTCTCCAAACTGAACATACACACAATCGCAAAAACATCCTACGAATTTATCTGTGAGATCAAATCACCAAAATAACATCATATACATCGAACAAGCCTCAAAGCTCATGATTTCTCCCAAATTTCTCACAGAACATCAAATTCCCATTTCGGGTCCGAAACACGTCAAACGACGTCCGTTCTCAACCAAACTTTACAGAGAGTGCTCAAATCATATATAAGACTTGTACCGGGCGCCGGTACCACAATACGGGCCCGATACCACAATCTTTTGTTCAAATTTCTTTTCAAATTTCCTTAATTATTTTCAGAAAACAATTTCACACAAAAATTCATTTCTCGGACTTAGGACCTCAGAATGTGATTCCGGGCATACGCCCAAGTCCTATATTTTCTTACGGACTCTTCTGGGACCATCAAATCACGGGCCGGGTCCGTTTACCAAAAATATTGACCGTAAGTCAAGTTTATTCAATTTAATATCAAAATTTAGCATTTTTCTCACAAAATTCATATTTAAGCTTTCTGGCTATGCGCCCGGACTGCGCACGTAATTTGAGGTACCCTGAGATGAGGTTTTTAAGTCCTCAATAGTACAGAATGGGTAATAAATAAGTAATGACCCCATTGGGTCGTCACATCCTCCACCATTAATACAAATGTTAGTCCTCAAACGGACAAAGAAAGAAGTACCTGAGTCAGAAAAAAAGGTGAGGATAACGGCTCTGCATATCAGACTCGGACTCCCAGGTCGATACCTCAGGAGGCTGATCTCTCCATTGGATACGAACAGAAGGAAATCTCTTGGATCTCAATTGACGAACTTGCCGGTCTAGAATAGCTACTGGCTCCTCCTCATAGGACAAGTACTTGTCCAGCTGGACAGTGTTGAAATCTAACACGTGGGCTGGGTCGTCGTGATACCTCCGAAGCATGGATACATGAAAAACTGGATGTACGACTGATAAGCTAGGCGGCAATGCGAGTCTATAAGCCAACTCTCCCACTCGATCAAGAATCTCAAACGGACCAATATACCTAGGGCTAAGCTTGCCCTTCTTCCCAAACCTCATCACGCCCTTTATAGACGACACTCGGAGCAATACCCGCTTACCAACCATAAATGCTACATCTCAAACCTTGCGATCTGCATAACTTTTCTGCCTAGAGTGAGCTGCACGAAGCCTATCCTGAATGATCTTGACCTTGTCCAAGGCCTTTTGAACCAAATCTGTATCTACCAGCCGAGCCTTTCTCGGCTTAAACCATCCAATCGGCGATCGACATCGTCTACCATATAAAGCCTTATAAGGAGCCATTTGGATGCTCGACTGGTAGCTGTTGTTGTAGGAAAACTCCGCTGATGGCAAGAACTGATCCCAAGACCCTCCAAAATCAATCACACACGCACAGAGCATATCCTCAAGAATCAGGATAGTGCGCTCGGACTGTCCGTTCGTCTGGGTGAAATGTGGGGCTCAACTCCACCCGAGTTCCTAACTCCTGCTGCACGGCTCTCCAGAATCGCGATGTAAACCGAGTACCTCTGTCTGAAATAATAGAAACTGGAATACCATGCAGACAGACGATCTCTCGGACATAAATCTCTGCCAACCGCTCCGGTGAATAATTGGTACACACAGGAATGAAATGAGCAGACTTGGTCAGGCGATCCACAATGACCCAAATGGCATCAAACTTCTTCAAGGTCTGTGGGAGTCCCGATACAAAGTCAATGGTAATGCGCTCCCATTTCCACTCCGGAATCTCTATCTGCTGAAGCAACCCACCCGGGCGTTGGTGCTCATACTTCACTTACTGGCAGTTGAGGCATCTAGACACATAACCAACTATATCTTTCTTCATCCGTCTCCACCAATAGTGCTACCTTAAGTGCTGATACATCTTCGCGGCACCCAGATGGATGGAATACCGTGAACTATGGGCCTCTGGTAGAATCAACTCTCGAAGACCATCAACATTAGGCACACAAATCTGGCCATGCATCCTTAATACCCCGTCATCTCCAATGGTCATATCTCTGGCATCTCCACGCTCAACCTTGTCCTGAAGGACAAGCAAATGAGGGTCATCATAATGCTACTCCCTGATACGATCAAACAAGGAAGACCGGGAAACCACACAAGCTAGGACCCGACTGGGCTCCGAAAGATCCAATCTCGCAAACTGGCTGGCTAAGGCCTGAACATCCATCGCCACAGGCCTCTCTGAAGCTGGTAAATATGCAGAACTACCCAAACTCTCCGCCCGGCGACTCAAGGCATCCGCCACCATATTGCCCTTGCCAGGGTGATACAGAATAGTAATATCATAATCCTTCAGCAACTCTAACCACCTCCTCTGATGCATATTTAGATCATTTTGCTAGAGTAAGTGCTGCAAGCTCCGATGGTCAGTATAGATCTCACAAGGCACACCGTACAAATAATGACGCCAGATCTTCAAGGCATGAACAATGGCAGCTAGCTCAAGGTCGTGGACAGGGTAATTCTTTTCATGTATCTTCAACTGTCTAGATGCGTAGGCAATCACCCTACCATCCTGCATCAACACCGCTCCAAGGCCAACTCTCGAGGCGTCACAATAGACAGTATAAGACCCTGAACTGGTAGGCAACATCAAGATTAGGGTTGTAGTCAAAGCTATCTTGAGCTTCTGAAAGCTCGCCTCACACTCCTCTGTCCACTGAAATGGGGCACCCTTCTGGGTCAATCTAGTCATAGGGGCCGCAATCGATTAGAATCCTTCCACGAAGCGATGGTAGTAGCCCGCCAAACCAAGGAAACTGCGAATCTCTATAGCTGAGGACAGCCTAGGCCAACTCTGCACGACCTCTACCTTCCTCGGATCCACCCGAATACCCTCACTCGAGATCACGTGGCCTAAGAATGCCACAGAACTCAGCCAAAACTCACATTTTGAGAACTTTGCATATAATTTCTTCTCATTCAATGTCTGAAGAACAGTCCTCAGGTGCTGCTCATGATCTTCCCGACTCCGGGAATACACCAGAATATCATCAATAAAAATAATAACGAATGAGTCCAGATATGGCCTGAATACACTATACATCAAATACATGAAAGCTGTTGGGGCATTGGTCAGCCCAAATGACATAACAAGGAACTCGTAATGACCATACCGAGTCCTAAAGGTAGGCTTTGGGATATCTGGCTCCCGAATCTTCAACTGATGGTAACCTGAGCGCAAGTCAATCTTAGAAAACACTTGTGCGCCCTGAAGCTGGTCAAACATATCATCAATACGAGGCAAAGGATAACTGTTCTTCACTATAACTTTGTTCAACTGGAAATAATCAATACACATATGCATAGAACCGTCCTTCTTCTTCACAAACAAGACAGGAGCACCCTACGGTGAAACACTCGGTCGAATAAAACCCTTACCAAGCAATTCCTGCAACTTATCCTTCAAATCCTTCAACTCAGGAGGATCCATACGATACGCAGGAATGGAAATGGGCTGAGTGCCCGGTAATAGATCAATGCCAAAATCAATGTCTCTATCGGGTGGCATGCCCGGAAGATCAGCTGGAAAAACATCGGGATAATCCCGTACCACTGGAACTAAATCAACAGAAGGGGTATCAACATTGACATCTCTCGCATAAGCTAAATACGTGGCATACCCCTTCTCAACCATACGTTGAGCTTTAAGAAAAGAGATAACTCTACTGGGAGTTTGATCTAAAGTACCACTCCACTCAATACGCGGACTACCTGGTATATCCAACGTCACTGTCTTGGCGTGAAAATCAAGAATAGCAAAATGGGGCGACAACCAGTCCATGCCCAAAATAATGTCAAAATCCACCCTAACGAGTAACAATAAATCTGCTCTGGTCTAAAACCATGAATAGTAACCAAATATGACCGATAAACGCGGTCCACAACAAGAGAATCTCCCATAGGAGTAGAAACATAAATGGGGGCACTCAAAGAATCCCGAGGCACAACCAAATACCGAGCAAAGTAAGAAGACACATAAGAATAAGTAGAGGCTGGATCGAATAGAACCGATGCCTCTCTGTGACAAAATAGTATAATACATGTAATGACGAAGTCGGAGGCAACAACCTCAGTACGAGCAGGAATAGAATAATATCTGGCCCAGCCCCTATCTCGAGGGCGACCTCTATCTCCCCGACCTTTGCCCCTAGCCGGCTGGGTAGGTGGGGTAGCAGCTGGAGCTGTGATCATGGCCTGAGAACTCTGAGGAGCACGCTGTGGCTGAGCAGTCTGTGAAGATACACCCCTACCAAGTCTAGGGCAGTCCCTAACCATGTGGCGTGTATCACCACACTCGAAACAAGCTCTGGGAGGATGCGGTGGCCATGACTGACTAGAGTCAGGTCTACTGGACTGACCCCTGGAAGTACCCCGAGCAGGAGGCGCGCTAGAAATTGGGGGTGCATAGTAAGGCTCCTGAGGTATAGGCGGAGCTAGAGCACTACTGGCTGCTGGAAGAGCTGAATGGATGGGGCGACCCACATAACCTATACCATAACAACCTGCTGATGGGGTACGGGCACCAGAGTAGTGACCCGACTCTCGAGACCTCTTGGCCTCCCTCTCCCCTCGCTCCCTGGCAAGCATACTCTCAATCTTCCTAGCAATGCTCACTACCTGCTGATAAGGAGTGTCCATCTCCAACTCGCGAGCCATTCTAGATCTGATGGGTGGAATAAGACCTTCAATGAACCTTCAAATTCTCTCCCGAACTGTAGCAACAAACACCGGTGCATGCTGGACAACCTGGTATAGCGGATAACATACTCCGAAATGGTCATAGCACCCTGGTGCAAATGCTTAATCTCTACGCGCCATGAATCCCTGAGACTCTAGGGAACAAACTCTCTCATGAACATATCTGAGAACTAGGTCCAAGTCAGTGAGGCAGACTCGGCTGGACTGTCTATCTCATAAGTGCACCACCAATCATAAGCGGCTCCCCGAAGCTAGAAAGTAGTGAAGGAAACCCTGTTGGACTCCACTATATCCATAGTACGAAGAATACGGTGACACTCTTCTAGAAATCACAAGGCATCGTCCGATGCTAATCCAGTGAATACTGGGGGATCATACTTCTTGAACCTCTCAAGTCTCCGCGGCTCGTTTTCTGAAGCAGATGACCTGTCCTCGGGCTGAACTGGAGCTGCAGGCGGTGCGAGAATAATCTCGGGGACCTGCTCAACCTGCACTCGCTGCTCGGGAGTGCAGACGGCAGGTGTTTTTGCTCATCCCCCGGCCTGGGATGTGGCTGCAGCAAGGGTAAGCAACCCTGCCTGAGCTAAGGTGGTGTACATGCTCAAGAACTGAGCCAAAGTGTCTTGGAGCACTGGAGTAGTAGTGGCAGTAGTAGGTGTGCCAGGTGCCTGGACTCCGGCTAGATCTTCTGGTGGTACCTCAGCAGCAGCTCATGCAGGTGCTCTGGCTGCACCACATGCGCGTCCTCGACCTCTACCCCGGCCCCGGCCCCTACCCCGGCCCCGGCCCCGGCCTCTGACGGCTGCAGTAGGGGGCGCGGGTGCCTGATCATCTCGAGTAGCACGAGTCCTCACCATCTGTGAGAGAATAGAAGAAAGAAGTTTAGAACTGATGTCAAAAATATCGCACAACAAGGAGTTCAAATGAAATAAAGATTTTTCCTAAACAGTTACATAGCCTCTCGTAGATAAGTACAGACGTCTCTGTACCGAACAACGAGACTCTAATAAACTGGCATGTGTTCCGTGACTCCTATGAACCTAGAGCTCTGATACCAACTTGTCACGACCCCTGTTCACCCTCCATGAACATGTCGTGATGGCACCTAGTTCCTACAACTAGGTAAGCCTAACAATGCAAAAATTTAATATAACTCACGAAAATAATTAATTAAAATTGAACATATGCGAAATAATAACTGCATATAAGGCCGCTCGGCCTATACAACTCAAAAGAAATGCGGAAGTCTACAACTCAATCCCAAAACCCGAAAACTCACGGGAAACACATACTAAAAGAAATAATGTAAATGCTCTAATCTCCAGAATGTCTATATCAAAAGTATAGTAGAATCTAAACACTACAGATAGAATAAGGAAAGAGACTCTTCGGTCTGCGGACGCTGCGGATATACCTCGAAGTCTCCACTAGATCTCTCTACCTCGATGATAGTATGTATGGGTGGAAGAGCCTGGATGTGCACATGAAAAACATGCGCAGAAAGGGCATGAGTACACCACAGCGGTACTCAGTAAGTGCCAAGACTAACCTCGGTTGGGTAGTGACGAAGAAAGGTCAGGGCCCCACTAAGGTAAAATATAATAATAAATTAACAATATGAAATAAATTGCAGTAATAATGAGCACAACAGTAAGATAAGACAGGCTTACAAGGCGATAACAACTACACAAAGAACAAAGTAAACACGGAAGGTGTACAACTCAATACCAGTGATAACCATGTGGATCTCCCAAGATACAGTTCTGTAGTCCTTCTTCTCATCTGTCCAGTGGATCTCCCGGGATACCGTCCCATAGTCCATCACATATGTAAATCCGAAGGATCTCCCTGGATACCATCCCGTAGTCCAACCATCAACATGTATGAGGGGTCTATCAGGAATCTAACCCGCAGTCCCAAAGTAAAAATGCTGGGGCATCTATCGGGAATCTAACCCGCAGTCCCAAAGTAAAAGTGCAGGGGGATCTATCGGGAATCGAACCTGTTGTCCCAAATTAAACAAACGAGGGGGGAGCTACCGGAATCCCACATTCGTAGTCCCAATATAAATGCACAATCACAATCAGAAGATATACAGAAATGAAGTACTAATAGACAAGCAACAGGTAGTACTGGCCTAGCATGTTCCACATAGTACAGTCAAGGCAACTTAAGCAATTAGGCAAGTTAAATCAACTAAACATGCTTTCCTAATCTAGCACAGATTATAATTGCAAGTAGAATAAAGAAAACATGAAAGATACTCAATCTCAATATCTTAAGTAAAAACCAGATTTTCAACAATTGGATCAAGTACGCGCTCGTCACCTCACGTATAAGGCACTCAAAATATCAAATAACAAATCCCAAGGGGAAAGGTCCCCCACACAAGGTTAGACAAGCCACTTACCTCAACCGAATCCATAATCAACTCGAAACCACACCTTTTCCACGAGTATTCGACTCCAAATGGCCCAAATCTATTCATTTCAATTACATCTCATAAATAACATCTCAAGCAACTGATTCAACTATTTAAATTAAAGCTAAGGCGTAAATTTAGATAAAATGACCAAAATGCCTCTCGGGCCAACGTGGTCAAAACCTGAGGTTCCAACTAAAATCCGGCTACCCATTCGCCCACGAATCCAAATATGTGATTAGTTTTGAAATCGGACCTCAAATTGAGGTCCAGCCCGCAATTTTAGCAAAACCTAGGTCCTACCCAACATACCCCAATTTCTCCATTAAAATCTTCGATTTGAAGTTGAAATTATGTTAAAAGGTGTTAAGGAGTGAAAAAAATGAGTTAAAAATCACTTACCAATTGTTTTGAAGAAGGAGAATTGCTTGGAAAATCGCCTCTTATGTTTTGGTTTTTTTTTTAAAAAAAAAGTGAGAAATAACTGAAAAATCCCGTGTATTTATACTCTCTGAAGCCCCCAGCGCGGACCGCGCAAAAAGGACCGCGGCCGCGCTGGAATAACTGAAGACTTGCTGGCTCTCTGAAGTTTGCTACGCGTACCGCGCAAGGACGATCGCGGTCACGCGGCACCACCACGGACGCCTTTCTCTGAAGTTTGCTACGCGGACCGGGCAAGGACGATTGCAGCCACGCGGCACCACTGCGAACCGCGCTAAGGTGACCGCGGTCGCGCTAGAGCTTGCAACTTTTCCCTGAACCTGCAACATCTGGTATTTTAAGCCTAAGGCCTCCCGAAAGCTACTCGAAACTCACCCGAGCCCTCGGGTCTCCAAACCGAACATACACACAATTGCAAAAATATCATACGAACTTACCCGTGCGATCAAATCAGCAAAATAACATCATATACATCGAATCAATCCTCAAAGCTCATGATTTCTCCCAAATTTCTCACAGAACATAAAATTCCCATTTCGGGTCCGAAACACATCAAACGACGTTCGTTCTCAACCAAACTTTACACAGAGTGCTCAAATCATATATAAGACTTGTACCATGCGTCGGAACCACAATACGAGCCTGATACCATAATCTTTTATTCAAATTTCATTTCAAATTTCCTTAATTATTTCAGAAAATAATTTCACACAAAAATTTATTTTTCGGACTTGGGACCTCAGAATTTAATTCCGGACATACGCCCAAGTCTTATATTTTTCTACGGACCCCTCCGGGATCGTCAAATCATGGATCTGGGTCCGTTTACTAAAAACGTTGACCGAAGTCAAGTTTATTCAATTTCATATCAAAATTTAGCATTTTCCTCACATAATTCATATTTAAGCTTTTCGACTACGCGCGCGGACTGTGCACGCAATTCGAGAAAACTAGAGAGGAGGTTTTTAAGGCCTCGAAAGTACAGAATGGGTAATAAATAAGTGATGGCCCCATTGGTCCGTCACAGTATTGAAACGTAAAATGGGCCTAGGGAAGTTCGAACTCACTCCCTCACATAGAATTCTTAAGCCTCACACTGTATAAGCTACAGAGTTCTTTCTGACAAGTGGTGTCACTTTATTTATTTTTATCTGTTTCTTGGCTCTTCATTTGAATTATATACAAATAATTAGTAAAAAAATTTCAACGAAGTGGTGCCACGTGACACCGCTTGGGCTAAGGTAAATCCGCCCCTCATAATTACCATCAATTCTCATACCCCCCCCCCCCCCCCCCCCCCC